>VMBQ01009249.1:7758-31920 GCA_007657795.1 Dreissena rostriformis
AATAAATATGATTCATATATAAATTAAGAAATGTTACAGTTGTCTGTACCCGAATAACATGGTGTTATTAATATTTCATTACCCGGTATGTAAATTGATGATTTTTATATTTCCTCTGATTGTTCATTATTAAACGGTCAAAATGAGAAATGCATTTCTCATTTGAATCACATGTTTTAAAAACCATCCTTTTGAATAGAAATTTCACATGCAGTAACAACCAGCTGCAAAAACATTTTTGTTTCTTACATGATTACTTATTCATGTCAAGGATAGGAAATTACACACATAGTGAATGAAATATTATCAATGTGCAGGTATCAACATTTGTCTTTAATTCAATCTATCTTGAATAATGCATACTTTTTAACATGAAATCTCAATTTCCATCAAAACACTAAATTAAAAGTTACAGGAAGATGGTAAAAATACATCAATTCAGTTACAAAGCAATGAACTGAAAAATATCTGTACATTCAAGTTAACTGTATAAAACATGGCATCACCTTAAAATCAGTATCAATATCACCCAAAATCCGCAAATGTTCAGTAAGATTGCCTTTTTAAACAAAAAATTATCATTGCCCTAAAATAATTGATTTAGCAATATACATACAAATATCATGAAGCATTTTCAATATTAACTTTGTTGTTCTATAATTTAAATAAATATACAATTCCAAACTATTTATGCATGTTAACCATGTACACACAAAATTTTAGCCCTCCTCTTTACTTTTTAGTTTTTTTTTATTATTATTATTATTTTCAAGCCACACACCTTGAAATAAAGTACATGTTAATCAATACATATAGATGCAGTTTGAAAGTTCGCAAAAGTCTGGTTTCAAGACATCAACTATATTGTGCTCTACAAAGCAATCTTTGGATGCGGGGTTTGAGACGCAGACCTCATGCAGCCACCATTTGCAAACGTCGCATGAAATCCATTTTATTATGCCGTGCGGGTCTTTACAGTGGAGTGAGTCGCACAGATATGTTTGACGCACTCCATGAATCAGAAGTCTGCGTCTCACGTAGTCTCGAAATACTGAAACATGGGGCTGTCCCAACATTGTGGGACGCTTTTTTTCTGACCAAACATTCGGCAGTCTGAAAATAAAGTAAAATTCATACATAATTAACTTTAAAAAGACAACATTTGTTTGTACATGTCATAAGAAAAGCATAATTATATTCACTAGACCAAGTGTTCACAAAAATATACTACATTGTATTTCTGAAAATAAAATTGCAAAAACGATAGTTTGACAGTGAAAAGTATTAATGTTTTACGCATCATAATTATACAATCACATTATGACACTGAAAAACAACTTTTCATACAAAATAATATAATGGAGCAAAAAGAATGCTTTATTTCATTATATGACATATTTATAAATTAAAACATGTGTATTCTTTCTGTTATAGGTATGCTTAATGTTGCATGGCCTAATAAATATTCGTCTTTCCACATAATCGTTATGATCAACGGTTCGGTTGTTGCATTGATATGATCAGCGGTCAAAGCTTATTCGTGTTTCTTTTGTCTTTTATCAGAATGTATTTAAGCACGGGAAATCTGATATGTAAAGTCCTTAGATAAGATCTTAAAGTACCCACACAAATCAGTAATTAGTAATTAGTATAGATGAACTCCTTACTGTGACCGTACAATATGACTGAAAAATACTATGCGCTATAATTAATGTATCTACTTGCCACATTCCGTGTGATAAATAGAGGATATTTGTTCATATCAGTGTAAGATCGTTTGTTATTTCACGAGTGATCATAGAAAATATATTTTCACGAGTGGCGCAGCCACGAGTGAAAATATTATTTTTCTATGATCACGAGATAAATAACAAACGATCTTACACTGACTTGAACACATTTTCTGTTTCTTTTATGCCCCTTTTTCAAGAAAATAATTAACAGCTATTTCCCTTTCGCTGAAAAGTTACTCTTTCTCCCGTGGCGTGCCCCAATACATTGAAATGACGTCATTTTGTTGACGAAATGACTTCATTTTGTTGACGAAATGACTTCATTTTGTTGACGAAATGACGTCATTATTCCAGCGAAAATGAGTTATTTTCACCGGTGAAAATAACAATTTGTTTATTTTCACTGCTATTGTTTCACTGCAGAAATGTCATATTTTATCATTAGGTATAAAAGAACATGTTATGTTATTGCTCTTATTGATGGACATAAAACACCATTTTATTATGTTAATGGGTTTCTTGTTAAACTGATAAAGAAAGCAAACAGACCATGACAAAAAACACATATTGTGTCGATTTATAAGTAACGAAATGAGTGGGTGTTTCAAAGAAGGCTTAATAAGAACAACACGTTCCTGGTAAAGACGGTTATTTATTTACTTTTAAATGCTCTTTCATGGATATTGCCTATATATAACTTTGTTTCTATAATATAATACTTGCATGTGAAATCACATTGAATAGAAAAACTGAACTTATTGATGGATAAATGTTTTTGTAACGTAACATAGATTAATACATAAATTAATTATGTATCCATTNTGATGGGCACTCGTTTTTACATATTTCTTCTTCTTCTTTTTCTTCTTCTTCTTCATATATTGTACAAAATCCCTCTCTGTGGCATTGTCGTACAAGAAAACCGGTTTAAAATTCGTTGTGTGGCGCTTTTAAAAGAATGTTTAAAACTATTTACAAAGTCATGTGTGGCCTATTTTGGTGCAATCCCTTCCTTGAACGCTTCAAGGCTGGGAGCCGTCACAAGGTGGTTTTTTCAGCTGATTCCACAGTCTTGTTGCTGAAGGGAAGAAGGAGTGTCTGATGTAGTCTTTTCTGCAGAATGAAATGATGTACATAATACTGCTTCCTCTTGTGGATGATACAGCAGGGCGGAGGTAAGGGTCAGATGGAATATCAATCAGGTTGTTAGTTATACGGTACATCATAGTGACATTAGCTGTTTGACGTCTCTCTTGAAGGGGCTGCCACCCGATGTCAGCAATCATCTGTGAGCTACTGCTTGTGGTTATGTATTCCCCTTTCACATAGGGAACATCGCGTCTCTGAACGGCTTCTAGCTGGTCAATACATATTTGAGTGTGAGGGTCCCATGCCGTTGCAACGTACTCCAATATTGGTCGCACTAGGGTGGTGTATGTACGTGCTTTGAGGCTAGGTGGGCAGCTGGACAGGTTGCGCCTCAGGAAGCATAAAATGTTGCTTGCCTTCCGGGTGACTTCTGCTGCTTGCAGTTTCCAGGACATGTTGTCCGAGATTGTCACACCAAGGTATTTGCCTTCCTTTACAAGTATAAGCTTTTGTTCATCAATTACGTACTCTTACTTGTTGGGTGCCGCTTTTTGATATGTGTAAGACTTCAAACTTTGAAGGATTGAACGACAACTGCCAGTCTTTTTCCCATTTATGTAGGGAGTCCAGATTAAGCTGAAGTATTACTGCGTCTTGTGCTGTCTTGATCCTTCTGTATATGAGAGTATCGTCAGCGAAGAGCCGGGTTTTTGAGGTTACAGTGCCTGGAAGGTCATTGATGTAGACCAGAAAGAGCAGTGGTCCAATGACAGAGCTATGGGGACGCTTAATGTGACGTCGGCTGTGTTGGAGATCTGTCCTTTCAACTAAGACCCGTTGGCTTCGACCAGTTTTGAAGATTTCTATCCACGTTAAGACTGATCCTCTGACTCCATAGTGGCTTAGTTTCATGAGAAGTCGTTGATGCGAAACAACATCAAAATATTTCGAAAAGTCAAGCAAGATTGCATCGATCTGTTCGCCAGCATCAAGGGATGCAGCAAGGTCCTGTAAGGCAAGGATAAGTTGCGATTCTCAACTGCGTCTTTGCCGAAAGCCGTTTTGTTGGTCGACCAGGACGTTGTGTTTGTCTAGGTGAGACATGACTTGGCTGTGGATGATATGTTCCATAAGTTTGCAGCATACGGATGCCAGAGAGATTGGGCGAAAGTTATCCGGGTTAATTATGTCTCCTTTCTTGAAGACTGGGGTCACAAGCGCCAACTTCCTTTCAGTCGGGACGCGTCCTTGCTGTAGAAAAGCAGCAAAGAAAAGCGTAAGCGCTGGGGCTATTTCCGTTGCTGTCTCCCTCAGGACCGTGTCGGTATTGCGTCAGGTCCTGGGGCCTTGTGAGGGTCAAGTGTCTGTAAAAGCCGTATTACTCCCTCAATTCCGACAGAGAAGTTGTGGATAGTTGGGAATTGGTCAGCAGTCATTGTTGGGCGGTAGCTGTGGTCCTCAGTCTTGGTGGCCTTTATTTTGGGGTCACTGTGTACCACGCCTTCTCTCATCAGCGAGGAGATACCAGGGCTGTCGCCGCGCTTACTCTTTATAAAAGAATATAGTTTTTTTGCCATGATTGTCAGTTGTAATGTTGTTTACATATGAGTTGTAAGCTTGCTTGCACTCATACTTGGAGCTTTTTTCGCAGCTGATTGTAGTTATCTTTGTCTCGGGTGTCGGATTTACAGGCTTTCCTGTATGCACGCTTTTTCTGGTTAGAGAGACGTCTTATCTTTTTATTTACACAATGTTGACTGTATTTTGGTGACGTCATTTTTGAAGATTCGCTACTGTCAATAGCTGTCATGCAGTATTCATTGAAGTTGGACCAAAACCTGTCGATATCTGTCCTCTCGCTGAATTTGGAAGTGAATTCAGATGACTTTTCTATGAGAGATTGTCTGTTTGTAATGAAGAGGTCGAGTGTATTGTTGTTTCTTGTTGGAAATGTTACTATTTGCCCAGAACCTGTATCAAAGATGGTATCGATTTTTGAACAAATAAGTATTTTTGAAGTAAAGTGCAACCGCGCGTTTGAACGGTTAGTGTCCCCACACTGATCCGACATTTTTCTAACCGTTCAATCGCGCGGTTGCACTGTACTGAAAGAAATACTTATTTGTTTAAAACAATAATGATACCTATAGAAACTCTCACGAATGAGCGGGCTCTCCACTTTATCCCATTAAAAATGGTGAAATATTTAAAAAGACATCCTTAAAAATGTTACCTGGGTTGCGCTTTTGTTGATGGTATTCTCCAAACACAGATCTTAAAAAGTCACGTGGTATAGGCCCCGTGGTAAAGCACATCAGTTATTGTCACAGAGGCTTTCCACCTATTGTACAGGTGGAGCGATTTTGGGAGTACCTCACCAGAGAACCTGTTGGCATTTCCTGATGATGTTATCGTCCTGGGTTGCTCTTTTTTCGGTAACTGGCAAACGTCCGGGATGCTCTGACTAGGTTCCGACTGCACGGGTTGGAGCTGTAGGCCAAGATGTGTGTTCTTTTTCAGCGGCAGGTTGACTTCTTGTGTCGCAGGGTGACCGGCAACGAGATCGCCATGACCGATGCAGACATTCAGGCTGTCCCAGATCGGCCGATATCTAGGTGTTTCCAAGGATCGGGAACGATTCACTGGCCTGGTCAACTGGCACCGGGGGTTCATAAAGAACTACTCTAACGTAGCAGAACCATTGTATCTTGTCACGGGTAAAATCCATCTCAGATGGCAGGATAAGTAACAGAATGCGTTTGATGCGGTGAAGGCAGCCTTGACGACACCCCCGGTATTGGGCCTCTCGAATCAGCACGACGAGTACATACAAGACACCAATGCATCAAATGTAGCATTAGGGGTGGAGCTAATTCAGGTTCAGAATGGGAGGCGAGCACATGATAGCATATGGAAGCTATTTCTTGACCAGGGAGCATAGGCGGTATCGCACCAGCAGGAAGGAAATACTAGCAGTAGTGCAGTTCATATATCAGTTTCAACATTACTTGTTGTGTAAACTTTCCACTATCAGGACTGACCACTCTAGTTTAATGTGGTTGTTGCGTTGTTTGGGAACCACTCGGGCAACTGATGAGATGGTTGGAGGAGGTATCTCAGTTTAACATGGTGCTGCAGCACCGGGCAGGTCGTAAGCATGCGAAGGTGGATGCTCTCTATCTCGTTTTCCGGAAGGGGAGGGGTTCAATGCGTGGCCATGCAAGGTTCTATCTTGAGACTTATCTTGTGCGGGTGGGGGTTCATACACTACCAGATGGCAGATCTGTGGAACGTGTTAACAGATCACACGAGGCAGTTCCGTTAGCGTTGCCAACATTGCGTAAAGTCGATCGTTACCCAGAGATGGGCATTGGCGAGAGCACTGAAAGAGACTATGGGTGAACGAGGTGCGTTGACGGGGGTAACGCAATAACAATGGGAGAGGACAGTAGGAAACCGGTTTCTGAGCTCCAAGAGGGATGCTCACATTTGGAAAACATGTTTTTAAGTACATAATGGGTGGATGCAATGACGGTGGAAAGGGAATACTCGCCAGTGCTCCAGTGGACAAAGTTCTATACGGGAGGTGAGGGAGCTTCACATGTGCTGACTTGATCGTGGCGCATGGCCAAGACACAGAGTTAGATTTAGCATTCAAGTGGCTGAAGAAGGGGGTGGAGCCCGGGAAAGCCGAACTGTGTGCAGCAATCCCGGTGCTAAGTTCCAGTGAATGATAAAGAAAAATACGCGCTGATAAATGAAGTTCTGTATCAGAGTAAATCGGCATCAGGGGAGAAGTTACTGGTTATTCCATAGTCCTCAAGGAAAAGTCAATTCACTTGCACCATGATTTGGTTGCAGGTCATCAGAGCGTGAAGAGAACCAAGGACAAGGTCATAGATAAATTTGCTTGGTAATGGTTACAAGGATGTAGCGGGGTATGTGTCTTCTTGTGAGGTCTGCAACCAGAGCAAGAAGTCTAACCGAAAGGGGAAAGACCCTATGACCGAGTAGCAGGCGGGGGCTCAAATGGAGAGGGTCCACTTGGACTTCTTGGGTCCACTGCCGAGGATGCCCCGAGATAATGAGTACATACTCATGATGGTCGACCAGTGCACCAAGTGGGTGGAATGTGTCCATATACCAACTCAGATAGATAAAAGAACAGACAGCTTGTTCCTCTGTTGACAATTTCTTCTTGAGATGTGATTCCCCCTTCAGACTTTCTCGGACCAGGGCCGCAATTTCAAGAGGTATGCAGCGTGTTGAAAATCCACATGGCTCGCACAACAACTTTCTGGCCATCAGCAAATGGGCAGATGGAGCGTAATAATCAAACGCTGATCAACGCCATCAGGTGTTACATTGGTAAGAACCAGAACCTGCAGCAGATTGCTGCGCACGGTGTGCCTCTGTCAACCATAGTATAGGTTGCTGTTGGGCCGGAAGGTAAATACCTAGCCTGATATTTTAACTGAGGGAGAAGCACATGGTAGAATACAATTATGTTTACCATTTTGTGATTTATCTGCAGATGATTGCGCCCGATGTCAATTGAAGGCGGCGACCAAGAGAATGAAGCTCAACTATTATCTCAGGTTGCTGGAGCGGAACTACGAGGATGATTATACATCAGTCCTCAAAGGGTAGTGCAAAAAGGTCTGTCATCTCGTGGTGAGGAAACTCTCGAACCTTTTCAGAACAAGCTGAGGAATGCGGTTCTGGCCTTCACAAACCATGACCTCCTAAAGCCGTGTTGGGACAGGGCATTGCCACGGTAGCTAGCGAAAGAGAGAGAGAGAGAGAGAGAGAGAGAGAGAGAGAGAGAGAGAGAGAGAAGCTTAGGTGGACCCGGGCAAATGGGATGTTAACGATCAGCTGTACTGCCTGTGCCGGAAGCCATGACAAGGGCGGTTCATGATAGAGTCCGATCAGTGCGAGGAGTGGTACCATGTGTCATGCGTGAATGTGACCGCCACAGAAGCCTTGGACATAAAGAAGTACCGATGTTCCTCATGATAACCATGTCTTGTTTATTTCAGAGGCAAGGCCATGATTACGAAATAAAATGAGTCAGTCACCAACTTCACGAAGCGATAACGATCGAACTACGAATTCCAAACTTCCATTTTTTTCGGCGATTTGCTTAATAGGAGAAGTTATGTTCAGTAAGGGTTTACGAAAATAACACAACTTGATACAACAAATGTGTGGGCCAACAAAAAGTAGTAATGTACGGCGGTCTAAGTAACTTATACGAGAGCTCCGCGGTCGTAGACTGATGCCCCCCCCCAAACAGGGCCTTGACACAGGATTTTTTGCAACCAAACTGACCTTAATTTCAATTGGGATTATCTACTGTTCAAGGTCAATGCATCTGCAAAGTATGAGGCCCATCACTTAATCCTTTGATGACATATCGAACGGAAACCAATTTAACACTTAAATGTCACAGTGACATTGACCTTTGAACTAGCGACCCCAATTTTGATAGGGGTCATCTACTGTCCAAGGCCAATGCACATGTGAAGTATCAAGCCAATTGGTCAATATATTGATGAGTTATTGATCTTATACGATTTTCACACTTATTGTGACAGTGACCTTGACCTTTGACATATCGACCCCAATTGTAATAGGGGTCATCTACTGTCCATGGCCAATGCACATGGGATGTAGCAAGCCAATTGGTGAATCAGTTGACGAGTTATTGATTGGAAACGATCTTCACACTTATTGTGACAGTGACTTTGACCTAGTGACCCCAATTTCAATAGGGGCCATCTACTGTCCAAGGCCAATGAACATGGGAAGTATCAAGCCAATCGGTCCCTCCATTCACAAGTTAT
Organism: Dreissena rostriformis; assembly: GCA_007657795.1. Lineage (NCBI taxonomy): Eukaryota > Metazoa > Mollusca > Bivalvia > Myida > Dreissenidae > Dreissena > Dreissena rostriformis. The sequence goes on from VMBQ01009249.1 coordinate 16,430, forward strand.
TGATCGGAAACAATTTTCACTTAGTGTGACAGTGACCTTTGACCTAGTGACCCCAAATTCAATAGGGGCCATCTACTGGCAAAGGCCAATGCACATGGGAAGTATAAAGCCAATTGGTCAATCCGTTCAAAAGTTATTGATCGGATACGAACTTGTCTACCGACAGACAGACATCCAGCAAATCAATATACCCCCTGTTCTTCGAAGGGGGGCATAATAAAAAAGAGTGTTAAGAGCAGTTTGCATAGGCTCTTGAGCTGAACATAAACATCATCATGTTCCTCTTTGATAGTGACCGATGATAGAAATATCATGAACTTGACTCCGACACTTACAGGGTTTTGCAGATTCTTCAATTCATAACGCTAGTCAATAAATGAGAGGTCATGAACATGTATATGGATAATTTCGTGCATACAAAATATGTTTACCAAAAAGCTGTAGGGTAGAAAGACTGTTGGTGCGAAAAGATTTCTGCACAGTTACGGCAATCTAGTAATTCGAAGTGGTACAAATGTGTCGCGTGTCTCATTCAATGATTTGTACATACGGTGATCTTGCAATCATTATTTTGAAGTCATGGAAAGACACTGCTGTGAATACCATATTAAATGCAAACAGGGACTCTTAAATAGATGTCAATTTAAACACTTATATGATTTTATACCACAATAAATAGGGCTGGATATAAAAACAATTTTTTTGATATAACATAACCTCTTTTCAATATTCCATTAGCAACATTTGACATAAAATATCTAATATCGTGGGCTTAGCGCAAAACGGTCGTAACGGACATTTTCTACAAAAATGACTTTATTGCATATTTTGTACTATAATGTCAATATTTATAATCTGAAAAAATATTTAAGCTAAATTCTGCTTAAAAAACCCCTAAAACCGTCATTTGGCAAAAGGTCGTATATGAAAATGAAATTATTTTCATTGCAAAACAGTCGTATCTGCAGTTGCAACCGTTTTGCACTGAAAAAGAATATAAACATGATAGTGTAATGGTACCAGTACCTAGAATGTGAGACTGAGACCATGGTAGCAATACATACAGACTGAGACAATGCCGTGATTTGTGTTACCTATTGGGAAAAGTATTGGTACCAGCCAAATTGTGTGAGAAAAACCCAGAAATTGGGAAAATTCACGTTGTGAAGTCTTCATATTGGGAAATTGGTATATTTGATATTTTGCTCCCAAATACTTAAAAATTAATAACTAAATGTTGTCAAGTTGTCATACCATAGAGCTGCATAGGAAAACTAATTAAAATTTGTTTGTTTTTTTGTTTTCTTCAATTGTTTTTTTTACAGCAATTGGGAAATTTGTAGTTTTTTTCCTAATTGGAAAATGCCATTTCTGGTACTTTATAAAAAATAAATAAAAACGCTACAATCGTACCAGTACTAGTATGTCAGACTGTGAAAATGGTACCGGTATGTATCATGTTAGACTGTGACAATAATACCAGTATGTAGCATGATAGACTGTCACAATGGTACCAGTAAGTAGCATGTCAGACTGTGACAATTGTCCCAGCACAATTAGCCAGTCAGACTGTTACAACAATACCAGTACTTAGCATTTCAGACTGTTACAATGGTACAAGTACGTAGCATTTCAGACTGTGACCATGGTTCCAGTACCTAGCAGTTCAGACTGTGACAATTATACCAGTAAGTAGCAGTTCAGACTGTGACAATGGTACCAGTACGTAGCATGTCAGACTGTTACAATTGTTCCAGTACCTAGCATGTGATACTGTGACAATAGTACCAGTGCGTTGCATGTCAGACTGTTTCAATGATACCAGTACGTGGCATGTCAGACAGTGAAAATGGTACCAGTAGGTAGCATGTCAGACTGTTACAATTGTACCAGTACATAGCATGTTAGACTGTGACAATGGTACCAGTACATAGCATGTTAGACTGTGACAATTATACCAGTACTTAGCATGTAAGACTGTGACAATGGTACCAGTACCTAGCATGTCAGACTGTTTCAATGATACCAGTACGTGGCATGTCAGACAGTGACAATGGTACCAGTACCTAGCATGTCAGACTGTTTCAATGATACCAGTACGTAGCAAGTAAGACTGTGACAATGGTACCAGTACCTAGCATGTCAGACTGTTTCAATGATACCAGTACGTAGCAAGTAAGACTGTGACAATGGTACCAGTACCTAGCATGTCAGACTGTTTCAATGATACCAGTACGTAGCAAGTAAGACTGTGACAATGGTACCAGTACCTAGCATGTCAGACTGTTTCAATGATACCAGTACGTAGCAAGTAAGACTGTGACAATGGTACCAGTACCTAGCATGTCAGACTGTTTCAATGATACCAGTACGTAGCAAGTAAGACTGTGACAATGGTACCAGTACCTAGCATGTCAGACTGTTTCAATGATACCAGTACGTAGCAAGTAAGACTGTGACAATGGTACCAGTACCTAGCATGTCAGACTGTTTCAATGATACCAGTACGTAGCAAGTAAGACTGTGACAATGGTACCAGTACCTAGCATGTCTGACTGTTTCAATGATACCAGTACGTAGCAAGTAAGACTGTGACAATGGTACCAGTACCTAGCATGTCAGACTGTTACAATGGTACCAGTACGTGTCACATCAGACTGTTTCAATGGTTCCAGTACGTAGCATGTGAGACTGTGACAATTATACCAGCATGTAGCATGTGAGATTGAGTCTGACAATTATACCAGTACGCAGCTTATGAGACTGTGACAATGGTACCAGTACATGGCATGTCAAACTATTTCAATGGTACCAGTACGTAGCATGTGAGCCTGTGACAATTTTACAAGTACGTAGCCTGTCAGACTGTGACAATTATACCAGTATGTAGCATGTCAGACTGTGACAATTGAACCAGTACATAGCTGGTCAAACTGTGACAATGATACCAGTAGGTAGCATGTCAGACTGTTACAACGGTACCAGTACATAGCATTTAAGTCTGTTAAAATGGTACCAGTTCGTAGCATGTGAGACTGTGACAATTATACCAGTATGTAGCATGTTAGATTGAGACAATTATACCAGTAAGTAGCATGTGAGACTGTGACAATGGTACCAGTATGTAGCATGTTACACTGAGACAATGGTACCAGTACATAGCATGTCAGACAGTGACAATGGTACCAGTACCTAGCATGTCACACTGTTACAATGGTACCAGTACATAGCATGTTAGACTGTGACAATGGTACCAGTACATAGCATGGTAGACTGTGATAATTATACCAGTACATAGCATGTCAGACTGTGACAATTTTACCCGCACGGAGCATGTAAGACTGTGACAATTATACCAGTACGTAGCATGTCAGATTGTGACAATGGTACCAGTAGGTAGCATGTGAGACTGTGACTATTGTATCAGTACGTAGCATGTCAGACTGTGACAATTATTCCAGTACGTGGTATGTCAGATTGTGACAATGATACCAGTAGGTAGCATCTGAGACTGTGACATGGTACCAGTACGTGGCATGTCAGACTGTGACAATTGTACCAGTACATGTCATGTCAGACTGTTACAATTATACCAGTTCGTAGCCTCTGAGACTGTGACAATTATACCAGTATATAGCATGTCAAACTGTGACAATTATACCAGTACGTAGCATGTCCGATGGTGACAATGGTACCAATGCGAAGCATCTGAGACTGTGACATGGTACCAGTGCGTGGCATGTCAGACTGTTACAATTATACCAGTAAGTAACATGTGAGACTGTGGCAATGGTACTAGCATGTCAGACTGAGACAATGGTACCGGTATGTATCATGCCAAACTGTGACAATGATACCAGTACATAGCATGTCAGACTGAGACAATGGTACCAATGTGTAACATGTCAGACTGAGACAATTATAATAATGATGCTCAAAAGGTAGGAAAAAGATCAATAGGATTTTGTACTAGTTTTTGTCTTAACATTTTTCGTATATCACAATAAATATATTTGAAAACATTGTAGTTTGTATTTGAATTCAGAAAGAGGGTTATAGGCCTGCTTTTAATAACAAAGTTCATTAATTTTTTTAATTAAAATAAGCTGATAAGACTTGTTTTGACTTGAACTCTATTGAATTATAATAATTACAATACAAATATTAAATGCTTTATGAAAGATTTAAAGATATGACAATAACTTGTTTCTTCTTATGTATTGGTCTTCTACTTAATAATTCTGTACAGGCCCCCAGTCACTGTGTAATGATCATTTTTCTGTTACTAGTATGTCTGCATACATTTAAATAATTAAAAAAAAAACAAATAAAGTGATAATACTTTATAGTTATAGTTATTGGTTAAAAACAAGCACAATGCAATGCTTTCATGTACTCCAGGTAATCCAACTTGAATTCAAATAAATGTAAATTTTTGTATTTTCTTCCATCATTAAAAAAAATATTTCAATAAACACATATTTCAAGTATTCCGAATAAAAGTCTTCATATTAAGACATATGAACAGAAAAAAACTGATCTGATTTTCAGATACGACCTTTTTGCATAAAAAATATAATCAAACATTACAAGATTTTAAGCGCAAAACAGTCGTATCTTGATATTTAACAAATATCTCTGACTACAATAATGCCAATAGAGGTATATTGTATGAACTTTAAATGAATGTACAATACCTACATTTATGCAAAATAATTTTGTATTACTGATAAAAATTAATAAAATATTATTATTTTTTATCCTACTGAAAAGTTTACAAAAAGTCAGTTACGACCGTTTTGCGCTAAGCCCGCGATATGTCTCGTCTCGGCCCATTATGACTAAATATCGGAAAGAGAAAGTTTTGATATTCAGTCCTACCCTCTCACAACCGATTATTTTGTTGAGGGTCCGAAACCTTAAAACACATGACAAGATAGTCTCGTTTTACTCCATAACTTTATTCAGTCAAAATATTAAGTTAAATACAAATGGCTAAAAAATAAATAACCAGTGCTTAAAACAAAAACAAAAATGTCATACAATATTTAGACTTGCATTAACAAAACGTTTACAATCATTATCAAACTGTGTTATCGAGAAATAACCCATTCAACAATACCAGACTAAACCACAAAAACTGCATAGCTCTATTACACTCTACCACAACTGATAATACTGTTTATAAAATTAGACAATATAGTACAAAGTATGTTAACAGTTCGAAAGCTACATATGCAGAGACGAGGGTGGAGTTTTGTATTTAATACAGAAAATTACAAAGATTGAACAGGATTGAACAGCTTTTTGTTATTTTCGTCTTTTTCATCTGAGATTTTCTAAAAGAATAGCCTTCATGTGAAACACTCTGCTTAAATAGGTGATAGTCTAACATTGACTAGACCATAGTTTTAACTTATCATTCTTAAGATAAAAGGTTACAAAAAGGTTTTTTCATCATAGCTTGTTTGGACTGATATAAACTCGAAGTGGACGACAAATAATATATAGAGTGACATGTGTAGGATTATAATATTTGCAGTGTAGAATTACTGACGAGATAAACTCAAGGAAGAAAGTTAGAAACATTCAGTTGTTTTTACATACATTTGGTTCAGTGCATTTTAACAGTGCATCACATAGATAGTATAAGTGAACACTGACAACAGACTGTTGTTAAATACGTAGTAAAATAACACATAAAGAGTTAAATTCACACATTAATTACTTACATTTTGTTCACGACATAGCATTTTGTGCAAAAAAGAGCCCATCATCATTCATCAATTTAAGGCAAATTCTTTAAAATATACTTATTTTTTTAAATCTTTGGTCAACTGCGGATTTCTTGAGATTCAAAATCATTCCAGTCACACAAAGTTGTATCTTTTCTATTAGTTCTGCATTTCTGTAACATTCATTCGATTGAAACTGATCCGCTAGACATTTGACATTTACAGTCAAACCTTCCACAGATGCTAGTCTCACAATCAATTGAGACGGATGAAGAATTGTGTCTATTCTTTATTTTCAGTTTTGTTTACATTTATGACCTCAACACTATATCTTACCATCTATTCTTGATAACCGTTGAATGTAATTACAGCAGAAAATAACATCTGTATTTGCTTCGAGAATTCGCAATAACAGAAATCTGAAACGGCGTATAGCAAGATTCAAATTTATATGACTTTGTGCAAAGTTCTCCTTGTTTGCATATTAAGGCAATTATCTTCTTTGAGACAGAATGTTGCTATGAAAAAAAAAATATTAGAAAAATTATTTTAATCAAAAAGGGGCAAATTACTGGTAGATTAAAGGTTCGCTGAAATGCTGAACGGACACAAGTGGTACAAGATTACACATCTGTGTGAGGTATGACTGTACAAGTATATCAACAGCAATCCCCAACAAGACCCTACCATCACATCTGTGTGAGGTATGACTGTACAAGTATATCAACAGCAATCCCCAACAAGACCCTACCATCACACATACAACTCTGTAATAAACAACAAAGGCAAATCTTACAAAGATTCCAACAACAAAGCACTCACAACAGTTTTGGCACATAAGAAATAGACGGAAAAAAGAGCAAGAATTGGAATCGGAAGATTTAGTCTAGTTCAGCTTAAATGTTTCTCTAAGGTCTCTCTTTTCATGTATTCATGTCTTAAAATAACACTGAGAAGTGAATAGATTGCTTTTTGTGAATTTAGGTTAAATTACCCGGTATAGTAAAATTTTATTTTCAAAGTTACTGTTAGCAACAAACTGAGTAAGTAAGTGGGGTTTTAACAAGTGATTTGGCAGCATACCAATCAAAAAATGTATAAACTTAACACATCATTCAACAGTGGAAATTATAACCTGCATTCAATTTTTGCAAATATTACAAAAAATGTGTTTAAAATTATTGCCCATTTTAGAATTGCTTTTCTGTGTTACTAGTTTTTTCTGTAATTATTGCTTCAAATAACTGACAGCACAGGTTTTAACATTTATCATATTTATCAAACAATCGCAAATATTGTTGAAAAGTTATTAAAGTATTGTTATAACGAGTAATGTAAGTGGATATCAAAGTACTTTACTTGCCTTCATGTTCTCGTTCACTTCTTCTGGAGTCTAAACCACTATATTGTTATTACAAACGGTTTATATACTTGAATTTATACAGTATGAAATAGCACTACACAAACTGGTGAATATATTTACATGATGACAAAATGTTGCTATAACAATTTGCATAGAGGCATCTATTGGGTATTTTTCCACTTTGCATATTTGCATCTTCTTTGTCACTGATATTGTTGTTCCTATTTTTTTTAAAGTCTCAGATTTTACTGAAAACCATTAAATAATGCTGCATACAATAATTTGTTTCATAAAGCTTTCTGCTTTGAAAAGTATGAGAGACAGAAAGAAGTGATAAATCAAAATACATGTGAACTGCAGCCGAACTACAATTCATAAATATTTAATTTTATTAATTTTTTTCGAAAGGAAAATATTAAAAAACTCTGTTTCAGTCTATGATTTTTTGCAAGTTTATAAAAAACCTTAATATTGTAATACCTCTTTGAGGAAAGAAGGAATAAATCGTTTGCAGATTAATTTATACCATTTCAATATAATTTATGCTAAAATGTGTTCGTTAGATGCATCTTCTACAATGAAGTTGTGTTGAAAACTTAGCATGAGAATAAATTCAAAATTGCATGTCAGCTTGAGATATAAATAATGACTGAATAAACAACATCTATGCCGAATCAGCAAAATAACACTGCATAACATGTGAATCAATAGCTAATGGCTGCATAATACTGAAAGACAGTGACAATAGTAAGGCAACAATTTGTAACGTTTTGGTTTCAAATGCAATACTAATATATAATCCTCACTCTGGGAAAACGGGTCTTAATGCATGTTCGTAAAGTGTCGTCCCAGATAAGCCTTCGCAGTTCGCACAGGCTAACCAGAGATGACACGTTCACTTTATGCGAAAAATAAAAGCCGAACGAGTTGTACCGGATTAGCCTGTGCAGACTACACAGACTTATCTGAGATGACATTTTAAGCACATGCATTAAGCCCCGTTTTCCCAGAGTGAGGCTCAAATTAATCTGCAATGATTCATAGAGAAGAAATGCACAATAAGAAGTAAAGACCGATGACAAAAGTGTGACAATGAGTCAAATTATAGGTCCTAAGACTTCCATTCTTTTAAGAGAATTATTATTTCGACACAAACCACAATCAAGACAGATAAAAAAATCCTTAATGTACGAACTTACAAATTTGAATATGCAAAAATATGTTACCGAATGTACATAAAATTCATGAGCCACAGAGATAAGGTCATACAAGTAGGTTGGAAAAAGTTTCATATACGAAACATGTACGAAAAGAACCTCTGGTCTCGAAATGAAGAATCACTTGCTTCAAAAACATTGAATTTCTAAAATGCAAAAAAAAACTCTTAAAAGCTTGCAATATTCTGAGATGCAAATTTGCCAAGGGTGTTTTGACCAGCTTTGTTCTAAGTACTAAACAGGCATTACATCAGTATATAATGCAGAATCTCTAAAGTGGCTTCAAGTTAAATGGGCCACAATAACTGAACTGCAACTGAATAAAAATGTTTAAAGATTCATTATTGCATTATTTAAAGCTGTCAGTAGGTTAAATATGAAAAGAACATTATTTTTATGACATTTTTTTCTTCTTTTTGCCAGCTGCTTGAAAAGCCATTCGCAAAACTTTTTAATTACAAATCTTTGTCAATTTCTAGCACTGCAACCTTAAAGTCAAACTAAATATACTTTCTGTACTACTAAAAAATATGGATAATGGACTCTCAAAACTCAAAATGAGAGACTGTGTTAAAGAAACTTAAACTTTCTTCATTGAAACTACTTTTAAACCGAAAGGAAATGATTTCCCTAAAATTGCTATGCAATTTAATTATTTATCCAGAAATGAAGGAAGTGACAATACATCAATGGGAAAATATATAGCAGAAATGGTTCAAAGACAGTCATAACATGATGCATAAACCTCATAAAACAAAGATTCCAGAATACAGAAAAGAAAGTGATTCAGAAATAAAAGAACTTTCTTTCAGATTTTAAAAACAACAAAAGAAAAACAAGTCTACTTCAATATTCCATCACAGCTTCTTTTTTTGATAATAAACCTTCCGAAATTCCCGTTACCATAGAAACACCAATTAACAGGTGCCTGTGGCAACAAACTATCATCCGACTCTAATAAGATATATAAAACAAATCATCTGTTACAACACTGTCAATAATAAATTAATTGCTATGTTTACAGAACATAGTATGTATGTACACTATTTACATGTTTTACATAAAAGTTAACAAGCTATTTACAGGGCAATTAAATAAAATCCACCAACAGTATATAATTTGAAAACAAAACTCCGAAACGCACGTGTAACGCTACAACAAATTGCCACAACAATTCGAAATGATCAATGGATATGTGTTAGTTACATAATGGTCTTCTACTATCATAACAAATCATACATTATTTCGAAACAATAACTAGGTTATTCACTACAATCAAATGTATCCCTATATCGGCACATTTCTTACAAGTGGCTTCTGTACATACTGAGACTTTCCAAAAATAAAATACATTTTTTCCAGACACTGGTTTATATACCCAGTATTCAATATAAAAATAACAATTATTACAGGTGGAAAGCGTAACAATGTTGCCTATATTTCTGGGTTGGCTAAACCAAAAATGCATCAAGAAATACTGGTATTTTCTTGAGATTTGATATTTTTGTCTGCAGTTGAGACTAAGTTAACCCTTTGCATGCTGGGAAATTTGTCGTCTGCTCAAATGTCATCTTCTGAATTTCTAAAATTAGCATTTTCTTTGATTTTTTTCAAAGAATACTATCAGAATAGCAAACAGTTAGGATCCTGATGAGACGCCACGTTCTGTGGCGTCTCATCTGTATCCAAACTGTTTGCAAAGGCCTTCAAAATCCGGTTCCAGCGCTCAAAGGGTTAAGTTTAATGTGCTTCTATACTGACAGAACACAGCTATTTGCTGTCATACAACCAAGCCTTTGAAATTTGCCTTTGTATAAAGCATACAGATTATTTGACCTATGTTTTGCACAAATTGGTCTTATGTCATATGGGCCATCATGGCTCCAGACCAGTCTGTGCATCAGCGCAGTCTGGTCAGGAGCTACCCTATCCGCTTATGAGACCACGAAACCTTGCCTGACTATAGCGGAGAGGGTAACTCCTGACCAGATTGCTTGGATGCTCAGACTTGATGGCATAAGACCCATTTTCGCAAAACGCGGCTCATTTGTAAGGAACATGTTAAAATCCATTATTTTTAGCAGAGTTTGTTACAACACTTGTCATCAATAATGGAAGATTATTAATCAGATAATTTATATCCACAGGCCTTTTTGTGCGACTAATAATCTACTATTATGTTTCATCAAAAATCTCAAATTACATAAAATGAGATTTTTGTCACATACATATTTTCAAGTCTGACAAACAATCAAGACAAAGACAAACACATAAAAATATAACTTTAATTAAAGCAAGATGATTTGGCACTCACGGGCATTTTAAAAACAATGCAAAAATTATAGTTTGCGAAAGAATCGCAATACACTGCAATCAAAATTGCAGAATGGTATAGCAGTAAAATTTTTATAACCTCTGTGCATTTATTATATATGTTTACATTATTATTTCAAAAATGAGTTTATCTTTATGCAAACTTGAGGTCAAACAGGATCCAAACAGAAACACTTTTACAAATTAATTCAACTTTCTTAATAGTACTTGCTACACAAATACAAATTAAAGAAACTGCATCGGAAAATTAAGGACATTTTAATGACTAACTCAAAATGATAATTATTAGTACAAAAACTCTTGCATTAGAATCACAACGTACCTTTGATAGGACATATTTTACATATTGGAAAATGGAAATGTCATTTATGTCGAATTGATGTACATAAAAACAATGATCTTTAATATATATATCCTTTATGTTACTAAAATAAATGTGTGATGCTGCGGATAGAAGCAGATAAAAATTACAAAAATGTTGTTTTTTTACTATTTGAACATTGCAAAATTGTTTGTTTAGCAATGAGGTAGATTCATCTATAACATTCATGAAGTAGTTCCAATATAAATATGTGTGTACTCATAGAACTCTACAAAGTATTGTAAAATGTACAGTGTTCAAGTGCTTTTTAAAAAATTCACAATTTCAGTGTTCTGACTTTTCTGAAAATAAAGAAAACATCTGAATACAAATCTCAATACATGCATGGATTTTTTTCTTTTACATAGGAATAGGTCAACACAAATTTGTGAAAATATTTTTTTATTATTATGGAAATACAAAATCTAAAACTCTAAAAAAAGTAATTTGATGCGGTATGAAGTGAGATAAATGTAGTTATGAAAGCATAAAAATCTGATCTTGTTCATGAATTCACACGATTCTATTTATTATAAGAAAAACAACAATACAACACTCTCTGTCCCCCTAACATGCTTGAAGAAAAACATTCAAAAGTATTAAATTAAAAATCAAGCATCATTATGTGAAAAACAATAACATCAGCATGGCTTTATTGAGAAAACTATAATAAAACAAAATAATATTAACAAAAAGTGTATCACAGCTGGCCGCACATCGTGTGTGCAATCTCATGTTTACAATATAACCCAGCCCTGCACAGGTAACAAACAAAATAGCAACAACGTACTACATTATACACTGACAAAAGTATTCTCCGTCACTCTTTTAACAAAATTATTACTTTTTCCAGCCAACAGCCCTCAAACTTATTTTATTGGTAGATTTTATTATTATTGGCATTCAATTATGCCACAACAAATTTTAAAATATTTATATGTTGTACTATTGCTGTAACATGGCTAAAATTCTTGTTTTATTTATATGTATTGATATTATTTTCTCAAACAGAAACATAATTGCTTGAACGCTTAACATATGAATACCAATACTTTTTCCGTCAACAGAAAATCCAGCCAAAGTATTTGCTTTGTCAATTGATATTTAATAAATATTGCGAGCTTGTCACATTGTAAAAAAACAAATGTGTTACGCAAGTATGTAATATTTGGAAAAAAAAGCAATATGTGTCAAGATATAAATATTCATTACTCGTTACAGAACATATTCCTTGTCAGGTCCTTCTGGAAAAACTGGGCTTAATATATCTGCAGAAAGTGTTGTCCCAGATAAACCTGTGCAGTCTGCACAGGCAAATCAGGAACAACACCACCTGGACTAGATTTTTGTTAAGAAAAGACCTCCTGTTAACAAAAAATTCCATAAAAGCGGAAAATTTCGTTCCTGCAGACTGGACAGGCTAATCCGGGACGACACTTTACGCACATGCATTAAGCTACTAAAGAAGCTCCAAAGGCAGGGATGTGATTTAAGAACCACCTTAGGGGATGCCCTACCCCCCTTACAAGGTTCAACAAAACTCTTCATTTGTATATAGATCCAACAAAGTTAATAACCATTTGTAAAATAATTTCAACATTTAAAGGGAGGAAATCCGCTGGAAGGAGGAGAAATCACACCCCTGGTGACAGAGTGTTTTCCCCACGCTACAGTGATTGTCACGTAGCCTGCTGCGCGGACTGAGACGCGTGTTTGGGTGTAGGAGGCGGGCCAGGGGTGGGCGAGCCCTGGTGAATGGCAGGCACGTGGGAGGGGCCAGACGGGGCGTTCCCCGAGGCCCCGCCCCCGTTGTTGGTTCCGTTACCAGAGCCGGACGGTTCCATCCCGTGGTCGGAGTTGTGCATCACCGGGAAAATGCGGTCTGAAATGATGAGTGAACGTGCTTAGAAATGTACATGCATACAGGCATTTATTTGGGCTATTGGCTTTGTGATTCCCTTTGCTTTCTTACAACTTTAAACATCTTACAGTTTATTTGCATTTTGTTCACATGGTTAACTAAACACTTAAAACTTTTCATAAAGTAAGTGAATCTGGCATTTTTTGATCATCATTTATTTATGTACAAATAAATGTTCACAGCAGAATTTGTCAACACCATGATCCACTTCATATGAGTAGTGAGAGATAAGATGATACATGCTCAGAAAATCCACACACACATATGAAACAGGCCAAATCTTCCTTTTTTGCAATCCTGAGGCTTTTCTTTCATATCGGTTAATTGTTGTGAAAAAGTGTATTGCGGCTCTCATTCCCAAAATCTGCTATCGCCCATTACCTTGAATCTGTAAATAGACTAATACACCCCCATACCACTTTGTCTTATGTGTTAAAGGGCAAATAACTCAAGAATGCGTGGATCACTGGGGTTGCAAGTGTCTTACACATCTGCACTTAATGCTGATGACATATGAGTGTGTTCTGAGAAAACTGGGCATAATGCTTGTGTGTAAATTGTCATCCCAGATTAGCCTGTGCAATCAGCACAGGCTAATCAGGGACGACAATTTCCGCTTTTATGGATTTTTTTCGTTNTTTCATATCGGTTGTTGTGAAAAAGTGTATTGCCGCTTCCATTCCCAAAATCTGCAATCGCCCATTACCTTGAATCTGTAAATAGACTAATACACCCCCATACCACTTTGTCTTATGTGTTTAAGGGCAAATAACTCAAGAGTGTGTGGATCACTTGGGTTGCAGTGTCTTACACATCTGCACTTAATGCTGATGACATATGAGTGTGTTCTGAGAAAACTGGGCATAATGCTTGTGTGGAAATTGTCATCCCAGATTAGCCTGTGCAATCAGGGACGACAATTTCCGCTTTTATGGATTTTTTTCGTTTAAATGATGTCTCTTCTTAGCAAAAATCCAGTTTATGCGGAAAGTGTTGTCCTGGATTAGCCTGTTCATTCAAGAGCGACTCAAATGAGCATCGTTCTTTTAAAATGGGCTTAATGCATGTGCGTAACGACACTTTCCGCTTTTATGAAAGAAAGTCTTAAAGAAAATCCGGTAAAAGCGGTGGAGTCCCTGATTAGCCTGCGGACTGCACAGGCTTATCTAGGACAACACTTAACACTCATGAATTAAGCCCAGTTTTCCCAAAGCGCGGCTTAAATCTACCCCCACCCTGCAGGCGTACATACACAACAAACCTTCGTTCATCAGGGGCTCGTCAGGGTTAACATGCATCATGGTGGCAATCATGTTGTTGTAGTCCATGTTGTCATCAAGAGGTATTCCAAAGGGATTAGCCCATCGAGGAATGGGCGTGGATCGGGGCGTCGTGCGCGGTGTTGCCCCAGGCGACGATATGAGGCTCAGCGTTGTCGGGCTGATTACCCCACTGAACGCGTTCACTGGACTGATGTTCGGGTAAAACAACTGCAATCAAATTAGTTTTTTTTTAAGAAAATCAAACTAAATAATCCGAGAGATCTTTCAAAACAAGGGTTCAGGCATTTGGAGATGACCCATTATCAATTAAGGATGGTAAAATATGATATTGTCTTCTAAGTCTATACAAGTATGATGCTGATTAAGACTGCTATTTGTTAGTGTACTAAATAAGCCTTGCTCTGGGAAAATGGGGTTAATGCATGTGCATAAAGTGTTGTCCCAGATTTACATGTCTTTTACAGAAATATTAACATAAGTTGTACTTTGTTGAGAATTTTTGGTAATATTTTCTATGCAAAATCCAATGTTTTCTGCTTATAAAAGAATAAAATATTAATCCCTTAAGCAATATTTACTTGTTTAAAACATTTAAAAGTAATATGTCCAATACACAAAAGAGTACTAGACATTGAGAATTTTATGAGTTTAAGGAATTTCCTAAAGTTTTCCCTACAGCTTATTGACTACATTACCAAATAAATGATCATCGCTCTGGAAAAATGGGGCTTAATGCATGAGCATTAAGTGTCTACCTAGGTTAGCCTGTGCGGATGACACTTCCCACTTTAATTGTATGTTTCATTTAAAAGAAGCCTATTCCTTAGCGAACAAGAAACCGTCGGAGATGGGTGATGCTCCCCAAAGTTTTTTTTTGTCACAATATTGCACTATATATTGAGATAAAAGGAAACATCTTGAGGGGCATAACTTTGGACAAAATAATACGATGGATGGTTTAGCAACTTAAAAGAACAGCAGATTTTGGCCACAACTCTGTGATAAATCATTCGACCAGAACCGGCTGATAATATGCACATCTCCTCTTGGTAGTGAAGCTTCCCATAAAGTTTCATTGAATTCCTGTCATTAGTTGCTGAGAAATAGCCCGGACAAGAATTGCACTATATGTACAGTTAATGGAAAATTTCAAAGGGCCATAACTCTGTGAAAAATCATCCGACCAGAACCGGCTGATAATATACACATCTCCTGTTGGTAGTGAAGCTTCCCATAAAGTTTCATTGAATTCCCGTCATAAGTTGCTGAGAAATAGC
>VMBQ01009250.1:0-34123 GCA_007657795.1 Dreissena rostriformis
TATCGCGGGACCAAATACCCATAGGCTCGATTTTGAGTTGCTGTAGTAATAGTAGTACATGTAGTTGTACATTTTGTAGTTATTAACGTAGGAGAATAATACATGCACATACACGGTTGCCTATCCGAATAAACCATGCATGCAAGTTCGAATGTTGTTCGCTGAAAGGGTAGTAGGATGTGTATGAACAAACAAAGGACAGGGGAAAGATGAACAGACAGACAGAAAAATCGATGGACAGACAGACAGACGTCCATTGTGATTCCAGAACACTCCCATCTAGTTTGTAACGGGGGTATATAACGAGATAATTAGATCAGAGAAAAATCATATGAGGAATAATTTAGAGTAAACCACCGGTTGTTGAAAACATGCAACATACACAAAAGAAAGGTTTTTTAAGTCTGTCATAAAATACAACACACAAGCAGGAGACGCAACACACATATACGCAACAAACATAATACCATTAATAAAACGTCATGCCAAAACACATATGATAATTTAGCATATATCTACAGTGAACTCGATTATTACGGTAGTAGAAAAAAAATCTAAGGCAAAATAAAGATAAAATTGACTTTGGCCGCTCTCTAGCAAATCTGTGTTGCATGTTTGATATCCATATTCTTAATGGCCGAGTGGACACCGATACAAATGGCGAATTCACTTGTTTCTCAAATAACGGATCAATCAAGAGTAGTTGACTACATGAAAGCGTCACCAGAATTTGCTTATACACATTTGAACGATTTTAGACTATTACATAGAGATGACTCCGATCATTTCTCTATCTCATACACTACAAACCCGTTACCCCGATTTGAATGGCGCGAGATTATAATGCAGGACTTTGTATCCACAGTTTAGAACACCACTCAGTCAAACAATACAAAACTTGCAAATTTTATTGACATTGATATTAACGAATCAATAAAACAAATCGCATCATTATACGCAACAGCTGGAAGGCACATGCTAGTAAGATCTAATCTGCTTTAATGCAATGCAGCCTGAGTGGTGGGACTCTGAGTGCGACGATAAAAGCGAACATAGTATGCGGCGTTACGTCAATTTAGACTAACAACTTCAGCAACTCATTTGCGTAACTATAAAGATCTGAGGAACGTATTTAAATCTATCTCTCATGTTCTGGGGAAAAATCAAACGTACTAACATTTAACCGTGTATGCATTCAATAATTACGACGAGTGGTATTCACATTTTAGTCAACTACTCTATGATACAGATGTTATGGAAATTGACAATTCTGAAAAAAAACAAAACAAACAGAATGTGTCGATGTATCAGAATAAGAACTTAATGAACCATTTGCCGTTCAAGAATTAGATTTATTTCGGAGAGATTTATCTAGGATCACTAGATTACTTCTTCTTCTACTACTACTACGACCACTACTTCTACTACTACTACTACTACTACTACTACTACTACTNAGCGAAAAAACATTTTTAGGAACATAGGAATAACATTTTCTCGACAACGTCTCATGATATCAAGATGAAATTTTCACCATAATATTTTATCATATGATAGCTACAATTATTGTTATGCCTATTTGGCTACTTGTATCAGATATTCATCTTTCAAAAATTTGCTAACAAGAAAACTTTGTTGCCTTTTCGTTCTGCGACAAAACATATATACCGTTAAATAGGGATTGTTTGTCTGAATGATTTGTTGTATAACACTTTGTATGTATGCGAGACGCGTAGATTATATCCACATAAACTTAAACGCAACACTTTTTTAAAAGTTAAAGATTTTCTTTACATCGCGCTTTAAACATTCATGACGGGCAGTAGATTTACGTAATTTTGATTCTTGTAAATAATCTAGAGTGCAATATCGTATACCGAGGTTAAAGTCAAATTTCTCCGGAACGATTCATGGCATCAATATCAAATTTCAAGTACAATACCAAGCTAATTGTTAGCTACAACTTTTCTACTGTTATTATTGTAACATACATTGCTTCTATGTAAAAAAAAATCTTCAAAATATTGAGTATGAAGGAAACTTTTTTATTTCAATGATTTATGAAACACGACTTATATCATCTTATAGAAAATTTCATTTCGAGTATTTTGATATAACATGCTTGTATGTATATTTTATCGCTTGATCAAGACTGACCGAAAACCATTTTCCTATAATCACGCCTTGACTTTTTAAACATGTAAAATTGGAACATCATTTCTATCTGTTAGTAAGCAAAAAAGCATTTTTAGGAACATAGGAATAACATTTTCTCGACAACGTCTCATGATTTCAAGACGAAATTTACAACACAATATTCAACTAAATAGTAGTTACAATTTTTGTCTCGCCTATTTTGTTCTTACACGACCTTTTGTATAGGAAATTTAAGGAAACAAACTTCGCTAACAAGAAAACTTTTTTGCGTAAAGAGCATTTATCTTTATTTTGGTTTGATCTTGTAGGAAATTCAATTACACGCATTTTGATATATTACACTTTAATTTATGTCTCAACACAACAATAATACAGTCCGATAACGGATTTGTCTTTAACGCATTTTTGTCTTTAACATTTCACTCTACGTCGTGCCATTGAATTTTAAAACAGCTTAATGCACTCTCCACAAAAGTTTAGGTCGTGTGTTTTCTACAACCAGTTGACAGATCTTCATGACATTTTCGCCAAAATATCAAACATGATAATAGCAAGTTTTGCGGGGATCATTTTTTGCTGACCTATACGCCTATCATTGAAATGCTTAGTTTTCCGCATGAAAATCACTTCGCTGACTAGGAAAAAAATTCACATTCGAAACAAGTACACTACAATCGCTATCATTCGATAGGGAATTCTGTTCTGCACATTTTGATATATGATACTCTACAATAGGTCTGATTACAAGGAAAACACTTTGAGAAAATACATTAGCGCTTATTGAAATTTTGAACTTTAAAGTATCGAGTTAAACTGAATGACGTTAGATAGCCAATAGTTCACAAAACTGTGTTTGTTTGGAAGAGGTTTAACTCAACTTTCTCAATTATGCGTGGACGTATTTCGATGAAATTTTCACTACCATAACTAGCAAATATAAAGGAACAATGTGTGTTTATGCATTTCTGTATTTCATCAACGTGTATATGTCAAAACTTCTGTTAATTGGCCAAACTTGGGTTGTTATGAAGAATCAAATTTCATCTCTCAAAATAGTTTAATATTTTTTCAAACATGCGATGGGGAATTCATTTCTGTGCATTTTGGTGTAACATACTTGATGTTTTTGTAAAACGCTGCAGTTATACGGGCAGAAAACCATATCACAACACGAAAATCGTAAATTTGACCCTTCGTTCTTAGTGCAAATTAACGACGTCATTTGAATAAATCTCATCCTACAAAGTTAAAGGGGTCGACGATAGAAAATTGTATTTCTTTGAACATGGTTTAAATGCAATATCTCTAGAACCAGTTGTCCGAATTCAATAACATTTTCACCAGATTAACAGAAATTTCGATGCGCACACACTGATACTATGTGCTTATACAAAATCAAATGCGCGAGTTATGATATTTTGGTCCAAACGCAAATTTTCATGATATTTCCAAGTTATATGAACAATTGTACAGATAACCAAAATATTTGTATATCATTTTGTAGGCGCTATTTTGCCGAACATTTTGATATATGTGGTTGGAAATGTATTTTCTATTTCTTCGTGATACCAGTATTATACTCGCAAAACATAGTCGAAACAAGCAAATCGAGGTTGTCGCTTTAACACGGCAAAACATATCGAGCTAATGTCGTCAAACCTACGTCATATTAACAATTTAATTTTCAAAATTCTTAGAATCCTGAATTGTTTAAGGTCATGATGAAAAATAAATGGACCAGGGGATTCCGACGGGTTTTTGTTCTCTGTTTCGTTCAATGTTTTAAAATCTCTTAGCATTAATTCCACATTAAAAACTGACCATTATGAGTTTTAATATATAGATTATCTAAACATAATATTATGACAAATGTCATCTTTTTTGTATTGTTTAAGTCCTGTGAGGATATAGATCCACATGATACATCGGCTCGGTAAACCTCAACATGTTTTCAGTCATGTACCCTTTAGAAGGTCGAANGTCATCTTATTTGTATTGTTTAAGTCCTGTGAGGATATAGATCTACATGATACATCGGCTCGGTAAACCTCAACCTGTTTTCAGTCATGTACCCTTTAGAAGGTCGAAATAATGTGTCACTAACCTTCGCCACTTTCCTTTCATTTTTCCTTTAATCGAACTCTATCTCCTATTGTATTGACGCCTAAGGCGGACAGTTCTTCATCAGTCAACTTTTTGGCTTCTTCTAATGATATTTTATTGGCCCTGAAATTGTGCCACAAATACCCGAGGCCAACTTCTTCAAGTGCAGCCTCCATTGCTGCGCGCTTTAAGACTAGACGGGTCAATCGGGAATCCTCGACTAATTCCATATTTCCCGCCAATTTTACCACAGAACGGAGTGTAGTTTGCACATAACAAAGTTAAGAGCAGTCATAACGACCTGGTGATTCCAATAATGCGCAGAACGAAGTGCGAAAATCAAAAAACGATTTGTAATATCGACATAACGGTTTATTAAATGCAGAAAACGAAAGTACTAATTGCATAAAACAAAGTAGTAGTTTTATAGAAGTATAAGTGCGTACAACCAATTTAAATCTGTACAGAACTTGAGTTGTATAATGCACAGTACAACACGTAATACGTACATAACAAATTTGCAGAAGTACAAAACAACAAGCTCTTTGCAAAGAATAACATGTTTTGTGTACATAACACAATAAGCTTTATACGGAATAGACTTAATTACACAATAGATCCTTTATAACGCGATCCGTTATAACGCTGTATCCAATATAACGTGGGGGGTGCTTGGATCCCGTTTTTCCTCCAACCTTCTATTTTATGCAACAACTTCATGCATTCCCAGAAAACTTCAAAGATGGCAGCGCTCACAGCTTGATTGCTGTATGCAACAGTACGTTTAACCGATTTTAATCCCTTAGAGGTTAAACGACACTCGGCAGGCAATTGGTGTTNTGGTTGGCATTGAAGATCTTGTTGTAGAGAGATTCCAAGCAGTTGTTGCTCTCAACTTTATCAAAGTTATGGCGGTCCAGTGTGTCCAGTACACTCAACATGCGGCCCATCGTGTAACCTGCCAATTGACCGCATAATTGACTATTATATTGCCTCATTGCCAACATGTGGATATTAGCATAAAATTGAGAGACAGGAAATTGTCATGCTGTGATAAATAAACTTTCATCTGCCTATGAGGATCATGTAACATGCGAAATGGCAGAGCTGTTATTATGCTTGTATAACCACACCTAATTGTTACAATTTGGGTTGTTTTGGGTTGTTTTTTTCCGCTGTTTTCAAAGTACTTCAGTCATATCATGGCAGTCAGTTAACCAACTTAAACTTTCCTAGTTTAGCTGATGAACCAGCACTAATTGCTAATACCTATGCTAGTAATTGACAACTGCCCTACTTGAATCAGAAATAGGGGGAGAATGGGCGTAGAAAGAATTTTATGACCAAACCCCAAACAAGTTATGCATCCAGGTGGGGACCAAATCCACGTTCCTTTAATTTCTAGTCTTTGCTCTATCAACTATGCTGAGCGGCCCGGTCAATTTTTAACCACCAAAATAGCAGCATTGTTGTGATATTTAAGTTTAAAGAAATGGGAAAACATGAGTAAGTTTATATTTGTACATATCTGTATAAAGCTTTATTTTTAAAGAAATACTCTATTGCTGATAAGGCAACATCTGCAGACTATTTCATTTTCAATTGTAAAAACAATATTTAAACCAAAAGAGCGAATAGGCAGAAATGTTGAAAAAGTAGATATCTGAAAAGCAGGGACAACAAGAGATGTGTTTGTCAGAAACACAATGCCCCCCACTGTGCCGCTTTCATTTTTAATTTTTTTAACTTTGACCTTGAAGGATGACCTTGACCTTTCACCACTCAAAATGTGCAGCTCCATGAGATATACATGCATGCCAAATATCAAGTTGCTATCATCAATATTGCAAAAAGGTCAATGTTAAAGTTTTCGGACGGACGGACAGACGGACAGTTTAACTGCTATATGCCACCCTACTGGGGGCATAAAAAGGCAGACCTGAAGTTTTTTAACCGTGATTCCAGGCCCATTCCCAAAGCAACATGGTAAAACTAAAAAAATCCCAAATTGAAAAAAAAATAAAAATAAATAAAGACGTGTCTTAGAGTTATTATATCTCAGTTTTATTTCAATTACATTGAACAAAGTATACAACTATAATTTATATGATTTTGTTCTTATAATTTGAATTATTATAAAGGGTTATACTAAATTAGTTTTTCCCAAATCAGTGGACTTTTTGGCCCGAACAAATTCCCAATCAAGAAATTTAATTTTTCCTTAAATGGCCAGAAAAAGGCCTGGTTACCTACCTGTTGTAGACTGCTGACACTTGTCAGAGGACCATCTCACCTCTGAGGCGCGGCTGCGCAGCCGGATCTGGTGTTCCATGGCCCGAATCTGGGCTCGAATCTGAAACAAGACAACAGCAGGGTTAACATTAACATTAACTTTTTTTACCGCAAGACCTGCTTCTCTTGTAATCTTCTAGCCAGAATCTTATGTCCACTTAAATTAAAGGAGCAAATTACCAAAACTGTGTCATGTAACTGTTTAATCAGGATTAATTAGAAAACAATCAGTGAACACAGGAAGCGTATTTTGATGCATCAATTAAAGCAATAAAATTAAACTATAAAACAAGAACAGCCTGCCAATTACTGTTTGCTGCTCATCAGTATTTTCGGTTGGAAATGAAGGCTTTAAAACTTGAATGTAGTAAGAAAGGGCTCAATTTTAATTTTATTTCCTAAGGGACTTCCAACGTGTCAAATTGCGCATCTGAGTGGTGATGGGTTAAAGTTCAAACGTAACTAACCAGTGGATTCTGTTCTCCCTGGGGCATGGGCAAGCAAGATGGTGCACAAGGGAGGTAATCTAGTGGAGAGCCACAGTAGGGGGAGCTACTCCGGCCATCTGTCAGGTTGTTCCATATCAGGGCAGAGGGATTCGTCATGGTGATTACCTGAAAAGGTAGGCATTCATGGATGAAGGGTATTTTATAATCTTAGTAGGTTTTCACCCTTTGAGTAAAGGTGTTGGGCCTTAATCGCTAATGTAGGGATTTTTACAGTTATCTCATTAACTTATCATCATGAAAGCATTACATGATTTTTATGAAACAAATATTTCTATCTGATAATTTGACATTTTTATACAATCTTTTTTTAGATGCAAATGTGTTAGCTTAAAACAAGAGCTAAGATTTAACATAAAATTAGTATGATGATAAATTACAAATTATAAACTTACATTTCCAGGAAATTTGTCTGTTTAATATAGGAGATATAGGAAAATAAAAACTTTTAAAGCAATGAAAAGAGATTTTTGTTTAGATGATTGGCCACAAGAAAACAGCTTGATCTAACACAATCTACCTGTATACATGTTCCCAGGGTGAACATGACTGCTCTATGCTGTGGACAGTTGTTGAACTCTGCAAAGATTGCAGTCAGCTGGCTTTGTTGACTGAAAAGATATTTAAATAGATTGAACATGCAAGGCTGAACTGTTATTTTGAAAACCTGTAATTTGATTTCCTTGATATTTTTAAAAGAAAATAAATCTGTCCCATTTTTTTTACTCCTAAATTTAATAACAATTTTATGTTTAATTTGAAATCTGCATTTCAAATTATCACTATAATTGAGCAATTATTTTAACTAACTTATGTCTAATCTGAAGTTGTTATTCTTATTTATCAAATGATAATTTGCAGTGCTTATCTGCATACTCTATTTTCTAGGGATGCTATAGGTTAACCCTTTGCATGCTGGGTAATTTGTCGTCTGCTAAAATGTCATCTGCTGAATTTCTAAAATTAGCATTTTCTTTGATTTTTTTTGAAGGATTACTATCAGAATAGCAAACAGTTTGGATCCTGATGAGACGCCACGTTCTGTGGCGTCTCATCTGGATCCAAACTGTTTGCAAAAACCTTCAAAATCCGGTTCCAGCACTCAAAGGGTTAACTGGTTGACATACTGAACATTTTTTAAAGTCATTTTTATCAAAATAATCAGAAAATACACAGCACAGCTTAGTTGTTTACTTTAATTTATGCTGTGGAAAGAATAGTACTCAGTAAGATTAGGCGTACCATGGTTCGTAAGTAATAAAAGTACCCGAGTGAGAGGTATAAAATATAACAAACTCATCCAAATTGATGATCCATAATCTTAGCAAGCCTTATTTAAAACAGTGCAGGGCTTACAGCCCAGTGCTCATTTCAAACGATATACTAGTATCCCAAACATTATGCATGTGCATAAAATGTCATCCCAGATTAGCCTTTGCAGTCCGCACAGGCTTATCAGGAACGACACTTTCGGCCTTTAATTGATTTTCGTTTAGAAGACACTTCCTTTCAACAAAAAATTCCATAAAAGCGGAAAGTGTCATCCCTGATAAGCCTGTGCATACTGCACAGGCTAATCTGGGACGACACTTTACGCACATCCATTAAGCCACGTTTTCCAAGAGCGAGGCTCATTTATACTTTGCGAAAGTCCACCTACGTATTGCCACTGCCGTTCAGCATGGGTGACTCTGTGCGCGGCGATGCACACCCAGCCTCACTACACAGCTGACTGATCCTGCGGGCAGCGATGTACGCCAGGCGACGCGAGATCTGGGCCGATAGCGTGATCTCATCAAGGTACTGTGAAGAACAACATTTGGAGGGCTTAGCATGAAACCAGTGATTCTATACAGCATTTGTTTAGACATACAAGGCTGGTCACCATATGCCCCCTTTTTCCACATTTTTGAAAACCTAAACGCAAAGTGTGACGGAATATCAGACGAACAGACAGACGGACAGTGCCATCACTATATGCCCACCTTCGGGGGCATACAAATCCTAAAATTCAAGATCCAATGAATATGCCAGATATCAGAAATCAACAAAATTTCATGTCAACAACATTTAAAGTAATAATTATTCCAAATTTCAGAACATTACCATAAGTAGCTCCTTGAGATTCCCTGATGTCATATAAAGGTTACATTCCACTAAATCAAATTTCAGAACATTACCATAAGTAGCTCCTTGAGGACCATTTTGCTGATTGTGTCGTCCACCTGTTTAGTCTTGTCCACATTGTCAATGATCCATGACAGGAACTCATGTCTGTCCAGTAAACCTTCCTGTAAATCAAAGAAGATTCTTTTAATGAAACAAGCAAAGTCGTTGAATTCATGTCCTCCGCCAAATTAGTTTTGTTTATGGAAGGGTGCAAATCTGACAGATGGACTGACTGACTGACTGACGGACAGACAACGCAAATTCTATAACAATCCATAAAAGCGTTAAGTGTCATCCCTGACTAGCCTGTGTGGACTGCACAGGCTAATCTTGGACGACACCTAAAGCACATGCATTAAGCCCAGTTTTCCCACCACAAGGCTCAATTATTCTGCTTTATGATATCTGAGGTGAAAGGCTAAGACTAAATGACGCTTAATTTGTTTTTGAACTGAAACAGTTTTCCCGTTTTTAGCAACCATGACCTTCTTTTTACCCTATTCAATCCATAAACAATCCCAATGTGACACCAACCACCCACCCATTGCCCAATAAAAAAAACACACACAAAAAAACTAACAAACATTTTTGTCTACAAAATCCAAGAAATATAATCCGCTCACATCATTGTGACACCAACCAACCACCCATTGCCCAATAAAAAAAAAACACACAAAAAACTAACAAACATTTTTGTCTACAATATCCAAGAAATATAATCCACTCACATCATACATGTGTCTACCAAGCTTGGAGCAGTAATTCCACTGTTTCAAAGCCGTGTCAAGGTCAACCTGTGAGGGTGCCTGGGTCGCCGTCAGAAACGACATCTGGGTGCTGCTGCCATGGTAATACTCCTGGATCTTGGTCAGCTGCTCTTTCATGTACTTTGTGAGACATTGGGTCCAATCTGTGGAGAGGAGCATACATGGAAACTGTTATACGCATGACAGCGATTTTTAGGCCCAATTGGGAAAAGAACTGGTACCAGCCCAATAGGGAAAAAATAACGTGAAAAACCCTGAAATTGGGAAAATTCGCAATGTGAAGTCTTCAGATTGGGAAATTGGTGTATTGCATTTTTTGCTAACAAATACTTTAAAATTGTTAACTATTTAAGTGTTGTCAAGTTGTCAATATTATATTGAATCAAGCCATAGAGCTGCATAGAGATATTAACAAAATGTTGCATTTTATTTACCAAACAAGAGATGTGTTTGTCAGAAACTCAATGCCGCCTAATGCGCCGCTTTGATTATTTTTTTTACCTTTCACCTTGAAGGATGACCTCGACCTTGACCTTTCACCACTCAAAATGTGCAGCTCCATGAGATACACATGCATGCCAAATATCAAGTTGCTATCTTCAATATTGCAAAAGTTATGACCAAGGTTAAAGTTTTGTGACAGACATACAGACACACACAAATGACAAACAGACAGACAGACAGGCCAAAAACAATATACCCTCTCTTTTTCAATGAAGGGGGCATAAAAAACTAAATATTTATTTATTTATTTATTTTTTAAACCTTCAATTGGGATTTTTTCGGACGGCGATTGGGAAATTTGCATTTTTTTTCCCAATTGGTAAAGTGCTGTTTTCTGGTACTTTAGAAGGAAAAACAATTGCTGCATTAAGTATAAATTAATCATTTTTTTTTTTTTTAAGACATGGGAACTGCAATACATATGAAGTATGCATTAATCACAGTTGTTTTTTTTTAATTTGAAGACACATGGGAACTGCAATGCGTGTTAGTTATAAATTAATCACAGTTTTTTTAATTTGAAGACATGGTTACTGCAATATGTGTTAATTATAAATTAATCACATTTTTTTATATTTTAAGACATGGGAATTGCAATACATGTCAATTATAAATTAATCACCTTTTTTTTTAAGACCTGAGAACTGCAATACACATTAAATATAAATTAATCACATTTTGTTAGTAATTTTTTAGAAACAAAAAGAAAACAAATACAAACATTGATGATAAGAACATTTCAAGTTTTGATAATCTTTTAAGCTTTAAGAATGAATTGTACCAGCCCATGAATTGCCATGAAAAGAAGATTTTCAAACGGACTACAAACGTGTCATAGTGCGTATCTGAGTGGCAAAGGGTTGAAATAAATCCCCAAAATCAGATCCAACAGAGTCACTGGAAAGTCTAACATATTAGTAAAAATTCATAGCAACTATCAACTGGGACCGTATTCACCAACCAATTCTAAACTTTAGAATAAAGAATAGTCTTAGACTCAAAAAAATGGTGCTTGTTCCATTAACATTTGGTTTTAAATGAAAAATAATAGTTATAGGTGTTAACTGCCATGCTGGACTTCACTTTGCAAGTAGTTTTAGTACATAACAGTTTTAATATTATTCTTTATTTAAAGACTTAAGTCTAAGAATAGTTTGGTGAAATTGAGTAAAAGTCCTCCAACCTAATGACTGGTCGATAGTCTGCCGCTTTTTCTGCTTGTTCTCCTGCACGCTGACGTTGTGCGCGGCGGTCATCTTAATGAACCAGGAGGCCTTGACCATGGGCACGGAGAAGTCGCACAGGTTGAGGAAAATCTCATCCTTCTTGTTGAACGAGGGCACCTTGCGGCTAAGCTGACTGAGGGGCTTGGAGATCGAGGCCAGGTCCCGGAACCAGCTCTCCATGTTTGTACGCTTCTGTGCAGTCACCTGCGAGAAAATAAGTGTAAAGCGGTCTTCACCTAAATTATTTAAGAGCACTTGTCCATTCATGATAGTTAAGCCTGATCCTGGCCATTTTGGGAAAAAAATTAATTTTGGTTTAGGGAATGTGTTCGCACAAAAAGTCCATGGGTTTTGAAAAAATGAATTAAAATCTTTTTAATAATTCAAAATAGAAGAACAATATCATATATATTATAAATTATAGTTATATACTTTGTTAGGTGTTATTGAAATAATCATTTTAACGAACCCGTAGATACACCAAGAAAAGGCCTGTTGTTGCTTTGCAAAATCACTAGCCTACAGGTCACTACTATACATGTAAGTTATATTACTATAATCACTATGTTACAGGTATGCTACTTTAATCAATGATCACAAAAAAGTACTTTTTTTACTTTTGCATTAATATTACAGGGGTCATAACAGGACCAGATTGCCAATCCGGAAAACAAGCCGGGGGTCTGGGGGCCGCAGGCAACCAGCGGTGTCAAGGGGCAGCGCCCTTGTAGGAAGACCAGGGGGGCGACCCCCCCTGGACGAAAACTGATTTTAATCATTTTCAGACCCTTTGAGATTGCATTTCCAAGCAGTTTTAAATGCATTCCATTATAGCAAACAACAAAACTCCTTGAATTTGAATTGATCTCAAAAGTGACCCTGGTGCCTTGAAATCCGGATTTCCGGATCAATTGGGAATATTACGACCCCTGTAAAAAAGGACACATCTGTTTATATTTTCAACCCATTTGCTAAATCAAGGGTATAAATAAGGTTCATATATGTTTTGAATTATAATTATTTGTTTAATCATTGAATAATTTAACACAATATTTAATTTAAAATCAATTTTATTTAACATGTCTATATTGACCAGCTTTATAGGACAGTAGACGTCAGACAATAGAAACAAAACGGTGCATCACCAAGCAATTTAGTTTTTCCTTCCTTCTAGGAAACAGAACATTTTGGCCAAAAGAGTAATGTTAAAATCTTACGAAATTATATATATTTCATGTAAGTAGACTCATTTCAAAAATAAGGTGAATATTTGAAAGCATTTGGAAAAAATTCTGGAAAAGTGTGACTTTAACAAATATTTCTAAGTCCAACACTTGTAGCTTTGTCAAATATCAATGGACCAAACAAAACTTGAACTTGATCTGAAAGTCATGTAGACTCACACACCATAAATCAGGTCAATATCTGGAAGCATTTAGGAGAAAAAGTCTGGAAAACTGTTATTCTAGAGAAAATGCCGGTAACTTCGCCAATAAGCAATGGACTGAAACAAAACTCATACTTGATCTGTAAGTCCTTTAAGCGTTTAGGAAAAAACTCCAGAAACAAAATGCCGGATGAACAGACAGACGGATAGTGCAACTGCTATATGCCACCTTACCAGGGGCATAAAAACGGTTGAATACAGCACAAAATTCACAACAAACTTAATTAATTATTTTGGTCATGAATCTTACCGGCCAGAAGTTCTCTTTCATGACCTGCGGTTTCTTCTTGCTGCTGTCTCCCCATGTGTTTTGTTCAATCTTCTTGGTCATCACCGCGCTGAAGAACGCTCCAAACTGGAAACAGTACATGAAAGTCATTATACAGAAAAAGAACATCATTATCAAACATCCCATTAACCATTTACAACTCAGAAGCGAAGTGAAAATGGCTTCATGCCACCAGCATAAAACCAGAACAGACTGCCAGTAACTCGCAGCATGTCAGGTTTTATGCTGTTTCCTGCTTATCCGCACTTAGGGTTGAAAATGAAGGCTTTAAAACTTGAATCTAGTAAGAAAGGTCTTACATTTAATTTGATTTTCTAGAGGACTACAATCGCGTCAAAGTGTGTATCTGAGTGGTAAAGGGTAAATCATTGCAAAGCAAGGTACCCAGCCTGAGCAAATCATTGTAAACAAGAGCTGTGTTTGTCAGAAACACAATAACCCCTACTGCGCTTTTTTTTTAAATTTATTTATGTGTTTTTTTTACCTTTGACCTTGAAGAATGACCTTGACCTTTCACCACTCAAAATGTGCAGCTCCATGAGATACACATGCATGCCAAATATCAAGTTGCTATCTTCAATATTGCAAAAGTTATGACCAAACTTAAACCAAGGTTTAAGTTTTGTTACAGACACACAGAATTACAGACACACACAATGACAGACAGACAGGCCAAAAACAATAAAACCCCTCTTCTTCATAGAAGGGGGCATAAAAATTGATTTCAATAACATGTACATTTAGTTAGGTCATGTGAGAATCAAAATAATTTTCTCTTTTTTTATTTGACCTTCAAATTAGAGCTGTTTGCCTGATAAACCATGATAAATTATCACATTTTTTTTTAACGCATAATTACTATAGAACGTTATAAAATCATAATATTACCCATGCTTAACAAGTTGGGAATAGGTTTTCCACAACCCTGCAAATGTCATTGCA
This sequence comes from Dreissena rostriformis, assembly GCA_007657795.1. Lineage (NCBI taxonomy): Eukaryota > Metazoa > Mollusca > Bivalvia > Myida > Dreissenidae > Dreissena > Dreissena rostriformis. Next base: position 14,403 of record VMBQ01009250.1, read on the forward strand.
GCTTTGCACAACATCATTAAAAATATTATCTTCTGACTAACCTTTTCTTGACTGATGCTTGCATTCTTTGCTGATCCATACTAAAAGCACAAAATGTTGTTGCGTTAGTCTTGAAAAATGATAACTTAATAATATGTTCGAACCAAATAACAGGTTCCTTTAAGGATATGTTATGAGTTTCTTACATATCTGGCATTGCAAAAAAACACAAAAGAAATCCAGATAAAAACATTAAGTATAGTAAATGTATTTTTCAAAACACTCCAAGACAATGGGAATAAATATACGATTTGTCCAGAAACAATTAACTCAATGTAAATTAAAAAGAACAAAACCATCATCTGTAAGTGAGTAACACATTTGTACAATGTACATGTATTCCAAATAATCATAACTTAAAAAAAGACAAACCTCATCACTAAAAGGTGGTGGATTTCCAAAGCCCAATTTGACACTGGTAGAAGTGAGCTCATCCTGAAACACAACAAGGTGAAATGTTGAACTGAAAATTCCTATTTGGATGACAGACATCTTTTTGTAAATTGTTTACAGTCATTTGATGATAACATGAGCCATGTTCTGGGAAAACTGGGTTTAATGAGTAAAGTGTTGTCCCAGATTAGCATGTGCAGTCCCCACAGGCAAATCAGGGATGACACTATGCTTTTATGGAATTTTTCATTTAAAGGTCTCTTCTAAGTGAAAATCCAGTGTAGGTGGAAAGTTGAGAGTCACCCAAAGAATCTCAAAGCAAAACAGGTTGGTGTCACCAGCTCACATAGTCATTCACTGCAGCTGCTTTAAATAAAAGCCTTTATTCCATGCATCCCATATTTCAAAAGCTTTGGTTATAGTTGGCAATAACAGGAATTTTCTTCTGTTTAAATAACTTAGTGGAAACATGAAAGGTCTTGAATTTCCAGATAATTACTGACACTGGACATGTGAAAAATTAAAGAAAATCAGCAACATGGCTTTTACGTGCATGGGCAAAAACCAGTCGCACAGTTAGCTCAGTGGGTAAAACGCAGTGCTAGAGTTCAGGGAGGTGTGTGTTCAAGACCTCCACAGGCACAAGGCGCACTTATCCTCCAAGATTTACTTTAATGGAACTAGAAATAAAGAGCACGAGTGCTTTGAGTTCTAACTAAAAATCTGAAGGAAGGAGGAGTGAAGTAAGTCCATATAAACTCCCAGAGCCTTTGATAATTTTTGCTTTGGCAGCTCTGGGAGTCCATATGGCTATGCATCCCTTCATAAACATAAGTACAGTTCTTGGCAGCTGATCAGTGGGCATCTGTAAACAGTCTTATGTGAGAAATTAAGGAAAGCAAAGAATAAACTTCAAAAACATATTAAATGTACCTGAATGGCAACCTACGGACGTTATCCTTTGCAATTACCCTTAAAAACACGACAATGTTTAAACATATTATTCTTGTTGACATTTTTATATTGAAATTTGGAACAGGGTAAATATTCAAAAATCATTATTGACTGAGGCTACATCGTGAATCACGATGAGCAAAAAATTGGTGTAATGCAACCTAACCAATAGTGACACTTTAAGTAGGCAACATTGCGACTGTTTTCCGATATGGTGGATAGAGCGTACGAAAGATAAACAAACTAAATAAAAAGCAATTATTTTTTGCTTTAATGGTACCATTTGCACGAGCTTGAGGTTTAGACGGGTATACGTTGATAAATGAAAAGCAATAATTTCTTGCTTTAATGGTACCATTTGCAAGAGTTTGCGGATAAGACAGGTAAACGTTGATAAGGTTTTGCAGTTTCAGTGTTCCTTAGCCCTTGCATTGGTGATCAAATTTTGCACGAATTGGACAATAGACAGCGCATTGCAACTCTCAGCAACCCGTTGGGTTATAAAGCTGAGAGTTGAATTGGACATGAAATCAACAAACCACGTGATTAGCTTAATTGGTAGAGCACTTTGCATACCAGCGGCTATGAGATCAAGCTAATCACAAGGGACACCTTTTTTTTAAACAAGCAAATTTGTTGAATTAATATCCCCCGCCAAACTAGAGCTTTGTCCAGGGCTTTTCATCAGGAAATTGGGAGGAGGCCCTAGCCTTTCATATTGGGAATTTCATGCGCGATAACTGCTCATTTTGGGAAGACTGTGTTTTTAAAAGTTCTTGAAACAGGGTCTTTTTCATTGCGCAGAAGTATTAAGACACATTGTGGTGCATTCTTAATCATATTAGAGCTCATTGCTTTCAATTTGGGAGATGCCCAATATGTCTAAGTAAAAAAAAAAAATCTACAATTTGGGAAATTCCTCTATCAATTTTGAGAAAAAATGACCTTATTTGTTATTGGGAAGGGGTCGAATTTCGGCCCCTGTTATATAAGGGTGAAAGCCCTGTTGTCACAGACGTGACATATACCCCCACATGCTGCATTGACACAGAATATATACAAAGCAGGGTTGGCATATTGACCGGTCAATTGAGTATTGACCGGGCCGGCGGTCAATACCCGGTTAAAACCGGTCAATACTGGTCAATACTGGTCATTACTGGTCAATACTGGTCCATTGAAAATTATAGCATTTAAACATCACAAAGGAAGACTTTAAGCTATTCTATATTAAATCAATCATTATTGTGTAATTGATNCTCCGCCTTTGGCGGGGGATAATGAAACAGTGGATGTATATGCCTATTTAAACATTTAATTATAATGAATTTATGCGGTTGGAAAATTGGCCACCATTATTATGCAGCGTACTTTGACTCAAATTCTTTACTTGAAAAAAAGGCTTTATGATGCAAAAGATGTACGCGTACCTCTTTTTGTTTAGGTTCCTGTGGATACAAGTCTGGTGGGCCTAATCTAGGCTTTTTAAGAGGACGTATTTCTTGACTTGGATAGGACGCCATCTTCGTTTTGTGTAGTTTTCATATAGGCGCTTTGTTCACTGACAATCGTATTTGTTATAAAGAGCGCCTATTTTACTGCGATTTGTACTTTTTAGCACAGTTCTCTCCCTTGTATGATATTTACTTAAGGTTACATACTACTCGAATGCGGTTTCTGGAAATACCGATTTGTGTATGAATCCACTGGCACTATATGAAATGTCACTGAAAAGTATCGAAATCATGTTTTAAACTTTAAGAATTAAATCACAAAATACATCATTCAAACTGAACTGGGTTACTCTACATTGTTACGGAAGATTTTATGCAGTCCTGTAATTACTATCAGCAACAGCATCAGCATAAGCTTGTTGCCAGTGACCAGTGAAATTGTTGCATTTAGTTTATTTTAGTTCAAATCTCTTGGTTGTTTTTTTCAACTGTAAAGTCTGTTTCTTTGGTATATTAATAACATTTGGAAGCGAATTGTTCGCTATTGTTCAGGACATGGTGTTTTGCAAGAATTTTGACAATTTTATCTTTCGTATAAATGTATAGTATATCGTGGGCTTAGCGCAAAACGGTCGTAACTATATATATAATATATATAGTTACGACCGTTTTGCGCTAAGCCCACGATATATACTAAGAGTATTTTTTCTTAATGTCCCCGTGGGTACTGTACATTGTGAATGTTTGACTTTCTTAGATAACCAGTAATTTCTTTTTGTAACGATTTATGAATAATACCTTGTAAACTTGTAATTATTTAGGAAAACTTACATATCTGTTCGTTCTTGCAACAGTTTCCTTTATGTATTTTATTTTCGATTGTTACGAGTCGTCAACTGTGTGTGTTAGAAAGAAAGACAATGCTGGCTGTCAAACAAATGTGTTTATATGATATGATATTATCGAACCACAAAATAATAAAGATGCCAAATAAGCCAATCCTTTGCTATACGCGGCTCTCATCATTAGTAGTTATATTATTATAATTTGTGATTTAATCATTAAGTATGGCACACTTTAAGATTAAACTTATTCATCTCATCATAACAGTATACAATTCTACAAGTTTATCGTTCTCCGGCTCTGTTCCCTATTTTAAAAATGGGGTGTCGTCTGTTCTAGTATTATGAAATGTAATACTTCGTTCTGTTATATTTATGTTATGTTCATTTTTTTTTGTATCTACAGCGGAGAAGACTTTAAATTAAAAAATATTCGAGGCACTTATGCATGTGAAGACAATATCGCTCCGTGTAATGGCAGTTCTTATGACCACGCTGTCGCAACCGAGTGGGAAAGGGAGACAGGCGTTCCATCCACAGTCTTCAGCTCATAGCTGTGGTTCCACGCATGTAATACAATGGTACTTCTGTGCTTTATCGATATATACATTTTCAAAAGTATAGTATATTGAGTCATAATTCAACAAAACTGGCGCAATACCCCATAACTAATGTGGGAACCGATGTGATGCTGCTAAAATCTGCACAGAAAATAACAACATCCGTAATCTTTGATCTCATTGATATCACTTATTTTCTTGCACCAACACTAACAGATATCAACGCCGCATATCTTTTTTAAAGACGTTTCCTCTATAACTTCCAGAAGAATCATTCTTTTATAAAAGTATCTTAATTTGAGAATTACACCTATAATAATTTATGGCGAAGTATATTTTATTGTAACATTTTTTTTTATAGGTTACATTTATGGTTGGTTCTCTCCTTCAGATTGCTGCTTTTACAAATAATGTTTATTACAACACTGAATTGAAGGGAAAAAGGAGAGAAAAAAACAACACAAGACAGCTTTTTGAACTCCAACAAATCAATATGCGCGACATGCAAATGATAACTGTCCTGGTAAATACATTTTTTAATATCAAGAAAATTCGTCATATATTTCGGATTACCCTATGGTCTCGATTTTGCCTCCAGGCTAAACCCAACGTCACCAACTTCGAAGTTCGAGCAGTTTGTGTTTTAATTTAACTTAGACGTCATTCACCAGAAATAGTTGACAGCCTTCGGATCGTATGCTTGTCCCTTCGTCTGACATCAAGGGATAAATTGCAAAAAATACTGATTTGTTCTTATATAGAGTTAAGTTCCACGAATCAGGAATTTGTCATTTTACCCAACTGAGAGACTCAATAATTTGTAAATGCTGGATGGCTGGGCCAAAAACCAACTTTGGGGAAAGGAGCCACATCCTTTTTTTTTGGGGGGGGGGGAAACAAAGAAACAATTTTCCTTCGTTGGGGAATGAAAAATACTGAGGTAGATTGGAAATTTAGAGAAAAATGCATGATTTTAAAGAAATTTCTGTACGGGAAAGGGCCTTTTTGGGTAAGGGAAAGAAAAAGAGGCCCCTTGCAAAGAAGGGTTCTTTATTGCAACTACATTCCCAATCAGCAGACTATTTGTAAAAAAAAATAATGTCGCTCCAATAGGAGTAATGAGGGAATACCTGGAATGAATGTAATTACATAAGTATCATTAACATGTATCTAGTAATGAAATTATTTAATATGGAACTTGTTATGTATTAATATATTAAGCGCATCTGTATGGTTAACAACAAGAACCCTGCTGTTGTCAAAAATACCTTTAAAACATTTAGTAATCACTTGGGAAAGTCCTAGAAAAATAGTCGTTAGACTGCTAGATGTCAATTCACAATTCCATTGTTCTTGCATGAAAATAAACTTGATAGATGATTGGTCAGGAAAAGTAAAGTATCCATTGGGGTTTCTTTAATTTTGACAAGACTACGTACTAAAGGAATTGCCCGATATGAAAATTTATGGTCAATGTTTTGTCTGGGCTGTAAAAAACTGTGATCAGAGAAGTGTGCGGTAAATACAGATAGCAAGATTGTTCTTTAAGCCTCTGTAACCAGTTCTTTCCCCATCTCAAATATTTGGCTTCCACATATTTGATATGTGACAAAGATTGTTCAAATCATGCCAATGGGCAAGCTCATTTCACAGGTGAGTGCTCTAGGGCCATCTTGGCCCTCTTGTTTATGGAATATCCCGATTTGGACCTGAAAAATTCTGCATCATACTTGTACTGACTGATGAGTTAATAGATTTAATAAATAAAAAGCATAAAATGAGAAGATGTAAATTTTGCAATGTATGCAAGTTACTCACAGATGTTTTTGACTATTAACTTAAGATATGTGATGCTCAAGTTCCACAAATTTCCTTCCACGGTATACTGTATACAAATGCAAAATACCCTATATTTACATTTCAGTGGTAGAACTAGTTAGCGAGTCCATGCAGAAGAAGGTGTAAGACGGAAGGCCTAGCCATATCTTGCCAGTATGCGGCTCAGAAGGGAGACCACTGGGGACATCGACGCTGGTCCTCAGTCTGTTGCGTACAAGTCTGCAGTGAAATCTGTGATACGATGTCAGATACAATCCTTGGTATGACAAAGGCGTTTTATGTAACATTGCACAAGCAAAAATCACTTTTTTTGTTTGATGATAATATAAATTAAGCTTTCTGTAAATCTTAGAAATTATCAAAAGAACAACAACTAAACTTATAAATCATGTCGGCAATCCACATTTAGTATTCTTACCTTGTACAGTATGATTGATTTTTCATAGGTTTATCCGTGTAACATGCTTCCAAGGTATCATTCCATATGATCCTAATTGTTATTTCTTTAATACATGTATCCTGTCATTATTGTAATCATTCTTTCAAAATGATTCTACAAAATCAAAACGGCAATATCATTATGACCTCAATCAAGCACAGTGTTATGCATGTTGTGGATGCATTTTATGTTAGTATTGTTGCCTTTAAAAATTAATTGAACAATTTCTTGTCCAGATAATGTAAAAATCTTAAACCAATTTTTTTATAAAATGCATAATTGCAAAGAAGTCTAAAATGTACTGTCAGTGGATGAATATGTATGCCCACACTTAAAAGAGGAGGCACATAGATGTTTCACCTTTCCATTCTTCTGTCATATCTTTGTATGAAGGGATCAAACTTAATAAAAATATTAATCACCTCGTGAAACTTGGGTGTTTTGATGCGCTTCTTATTGACATAAGTTAAGTTTTGTATCAACTATGAGAATGTATGGGCATCAGTGTACTTCGGACATGGGTAGTTATTTTGCCCATTTCAAGCCAAAAAGCTGATCACTAAAGAGATTTTAAAGCTATCAGTGTCATTTTTATGCCCCCGAAGGTGGGCATATAGTAATTGCACTGTCTGTCTGTCCGTCACACTTTTTTAAATAAATGCTCATAACTTCTGTGGCGCTTCAGATGTAACCTTCATATTTGGTATTCATGTGTATATGGACAAGGCCTTTCCATACGCTCACAAATTTGTACCCCTTTCACCTTGACCTGAAACTTACGGTCCGCGTTTAGGTTTTGAAATCTGCGTTAAGGTTTCATGTTTAGGTTTTGAAAACTTCTCATAACTTCTATGTCGCTGCAGATGTAACCTTCATATTTGGTATGTATGTGTATATTGACAAGGCCTTTTCATACGCACACTAATTTTGACCCATTTGACCTTGACCTTGAACTTAGGGTCCGCGTTTAGGTTTCAAAATCTGCATTTAAGTTTTTATAACATTCAGAAAAGTATTTACATTCTGTTTTATGTACTATAACACAATCAAATGTAAATGACAAACTGAAATAATAAATGATGAGAACAATGTCATGACCAAAAAGGATAGACAAAGTGAAACCAAAAACTAGGTCGCAGTGTCACTTAATGCGTTTTAAACATTCAGCATGGTGTCCACTCCCTAAGTAGTAGTTTTCATCCGATCTTCACCAAACTTGGTCACAAGTTTAATCTACATTATGTCTAGGCCAAGTTCGAACATGGGCCATGTAGGGCCAAAAACTAGGTCACGGGGTCAAAAACTAGGTCACGGGGTCAAAAACTAGGTCAGGGGGTCACTTAGTGCGTTTTAAACATTCAGCATGGTGTCCACTCTCTATTTCAAGTACTTTTCATCGGATCTTCACCAAAACCTGCGACATATAGTTTTTTTGCACTTCTCAAAACCATTTACACAGTTATGCTTTTATGTAGTGACAAAGTTACTGTTCGGGGGCATCCGTGTCGTGTGGACACATTTCTTGTTTGATCGATGTTAATTCAAGGAGAAATTTTGTGGGTAGGGGTTGGCACTCTTTTTCCATCACATGCTGGTTGAAATTAATTATAACCAGTCTGGAATGAGGAATACAGTTTGGGGTAAACACAAGGGAAATGCTGTGAGAAATCACTCAAATGCATGCCAAACAGTGGATTAAGTGTTTAATTTTTGTGCTGTAATTTAGGTTCAGAAACTGGCGGCAGAAACGGGTGAGGAATCCATCGTGATCACAACAAACAGTACGGAGGGCACGTATGACCATCTGGGCTCCCATCGAGGGCAGGAATACCTGGAGGATGCCGGGGACGTGGTCTATCAGATGTGCGCCAAGTTCTCACAGTTTTGTGCAGGGCTGCAACCGAGTGGGGACGAGCATAGACGAGGTAAACTCGATATTAGAAATATAGAAAAATGAGCCTCACTCTGGGAAAATGGGGCTTAATGCATGTGCTTAAAGCGTTGTCCCAGATAAGCCTGTGCAGTCCAGACTTCTTTTAAACAAAAAATACAGTAAAAGCGAAAAGTGTTGTCCCTCATTATTCTGTTGGGCTGCACAGGCTTTGACAACACTTAACGCACATGCATTAAATCTGTTGTTTTTTTCAGAGGGAGGCTCAAATATATTAAATGTATTAAAGTATCCATGTTAAATTTGAAGACATGTTTCAAATGATCTTTTGAACAAGGGAATCGGAAATAATTTATAAAATTTATTTATTGCAATTTCATTTGAAATTGACATTGTGCAAATTTAAGACCTCACTAATATGATCGCTATTGAAATTTTCCAAAATTAAAACCCCTAAAATTTAAGTTATATTACAGTTATAATTTCCAAAATTTGATAGAATTGTGTTTTATAGGTATATTAAATCACAAATTTGAAATACAAATATATGTATATATATACACAATACCTATATATTTATACAAGACATATATAATTATGTTGTTGGTAAAATGGTAAAATGAACCATGATCGGAAAAATAAACTTGTAGCTAAGGGATTTATGATCTCACAATTGCGTGTTTTTATTGAATAGATGAACCAGATCAGCCCGTAGAAGTGCCAACGTCATCAAGGAAACGAGCTCTCACCCCTGACAGCACGAATAAACCCAACAAACGAAAATCACGCCCGAGGATGTCAATTAATGCTCTGTTTAGTAGAGTTGAAGAGTCGTACGAAAACCAGTCCGGCTGTCAGGATGTAGCACAGTCTGTCCAAAGATCTCCTGACAATCTTGACACAACCCCCAAAGGTAACGAAATGAAAATATGTGTTCAAGTAAAAACCGAACCTGGGGACGCTTTTGTTTCCATGACAGAAAATGGGGATTTATCCGACAGCTTCTCTGGAAGGAATTCGGACTGTGTGTCTCCTAGTGAACAGATTTCCCCACCTAAAACTGTTGCCAAGCAACAGCCGCTTTTTCCAGCAAGCCAACAGAGGAAGTCAGACTTGAGACTTACTGTTAAAGAGGAGAAAGACGAATATACGGAAGATGATGATAAAAATGTCTCCCAAGCTTTCACTAAGTTGTATAAAGATACAGAAGATGGGCGGCCTTCCAAATCCAGCATACTGCGGTCCCTGTACGAACAGCCGCTGTACAATCTAGGTGCTTATTGCATGAGTGGAAATAATAATATGGACAACTCTGAACGATCAGAGCAAGCCTTTTCTTCGAATCTCAGTGAGAAAACAACGGACAACTTCCCAGTCACGTCCGAGAATCCAGTATTGTCCGGTCTTTATGACACTGGCACTTCCCCAAAGTATAGAAGCAAGAGGAAAATGGCCAAGAAATCCAGGCAGAAAGATAATGACATGGCGTCAGCTGCAGATTTGGGCCTGTACGATACGTCACCTTCTTCGTCGGGTGCTTCGGAATTGAAGATTAGAACTTTTGAATCTGGCGGACGACTGGTGTACGCCTGCGACGTCTGCAAGCGAGAGTTATCCCACCTGACAAGTTATCGACGTCACATGAAGCTCCATACGCTAGAGAGGCCCCACAAGTGTCCTGTGTGCTCTAAGGGCTTCATTCGCAAGTATCACTGCATCGATCACCTAAATAAGCATCACAGGGGTGTGGAATACGACCCGGAATCGCTGCAGTTGACTGGAGACAGCAAAGACATGAAATTGCAGGGATTAAATGAGGCATCAGCGTTGTCTGATTCTAACAGCGTGTCACCAAGCGATTTTAATTATACTCTGGATCAGTCAGGGGAGGGGTTTTCCGATCTTGACCAATCGGGAAGCGGCGACATGGGCGTCGGCCAATCGGCTTCCAGCATTTTGTCAGAACTTGCCAGGTCTGCAGCGTTGGAGAAAAGTCGGAAGGAAAAGTTTGCAGAGAAATTGCAGCTTGCCAGTTCTGAAGAAAATGGATATAGAGTGGACACCAATCAAGAGATTTCACATGCGGGTTCAGAAATCAAGCCTTGTGACAGTCTACCTAACAAGCTGGATAGTGAATGTGCCGCTGAGGTTAAAAATGATACTGGCGGTGGAATAAAGGCCATCATAGCTCATCTGAAGTCTTCTTCCAGGAGGAAAAAACAGGCTGAAGAAGCGGAGAGTTTACAGGGCCACAAGTCTGATCTGTAGTTTCCATTAGAATACTTAATTTGAGCAACACTCTGGGAAAACGGGGCTCAATGCATGTGCGTAAAGTGTCGTCCCAGATTAGCCTGTGTAGTCGGCAGAGGCTAATCAGGGCTTCCGCCTAGACTGGATTTTTGTTTGTAAGAGACTTTTTATACTAAAAAATTCATAAAAGTGGAAAGTGTTGTCCTGATTAGCCTGTGCAAACTGCACAGGCTAATCTGGAACAACACTCTACGCACATGCATTTAGCCCAGTTTGCCCAGAGCAAGTCTCATTTACATTTATAGCATTAAAAGCTTTGGTTATTTGGTTTAATGGGCCTCATTCGGGATATGCCAATTGTTTATTTTGTTTGTAACTTTGTGTTCAGAAGCACTTTTGGCTCACAATGGATTATTAATTTGTTATGTAGCAGTTATTACTTTTAGAAAACATGGTGGTGTAGAGACTTTTCTATCACCGCATATTTATCTGGTCATATAGAAAAAAGTGACAGCGATTATCGATATCTTCGCCATTTGTTTCTTGGCTTATTAAATTTGACTGGGACAGTGAATCCTCTTAAAGTCGCTCAAACCGTAAATGACAAATGGTTCTAGTCTGTAGCATAGGAGCATTCTCTTGTATTTTATTTAAAATGTATTGTTATTACAAATCAAAGTGTGATTGTTCATTATTTTCAATATACAGATGTAGGTAAAAGGCACACATAATTCTATGATAATTCTATAATTGTGTGATCTAAATGTGGTGACAGTTGGAGTCGTATGTGCATGATAATTAAGCATTGTCATGTGATCTTTATCTGAATTTGGGAAAAGTTGGTATTAATTTAACCCTTTGCATGCTGGGAAATTTGTCGTCTGCTAAAAGGTAGTCTGCTAAATTTCTAAAATTAGCATTTCTTTGATTTTTTTCCAAAGAATACTATCAGAATAGCAAACAGTTTGGATCCTGATGAGACGCCACGTTCTGTGGCGTCTCATCTGAATCCAAACTGTTTGCAAAGGCCTTCAAAATTCGGTTCCAGCGCTCAAAGGGTTAATTGTTCGTAAAAGATTGGCACTTCATCAAATCATGATTGTGTCAGAAATAAATACCGCTGTGATTCAGTTGTTAACAGAAAGTTGGTGCTGGATCTTTATCAATTGATCTTGAATGTTCCGGACGAGAATCATAAAATTATTTTTGGAAGGGTTAATTTGTGTGTGCTTTCGTTTATTGTCATCAATCTAGTCTTTTCTTGGCATTTGTATAATAATGTGCAGTTCATATTTTGAAACATAACGCCGATAAGTTCTGTTTACATTTATAATGCTACAGTCAATCACTAGTCCATATAATTTCAGTGAAATAACATTAATAATGTTAATCTTGTAGATTAGAAGAATCTAGAATCTCGAATTCGTCATTTTGACATTGATTCACGTTGTTTGCTCTACATATTTTATTTACCATTCCATTTTTATGTGCGTATTTATATTTTATGTTTATATATTTTATTGATATAAAGGTTCCTAAGTCAAAATTATGTATATGTTATTATAATCAGGTTTGTATAAAGTATTAATGCTTAATGAAAGATATTTTGAACCGAAAACTTGCTTATTTTTCATTGTATAGAGTTTAATTGAATGGGATGTGTCGTACAATATTAACATGTGCCAGGCTTTTTCAGGAAGTTGTTCTAGCATTATTTCTTGCCAAATTTTATTGTTAATTTATGTAGATGTAAATTCCTGTCTAAAACTGTGTTTTTTTTAAACATAAGATACAACTTAATTATTTTGCTCATTTGCTGGTCGCTTTTCAAATTGTTAAAGAAATACAGTAAAAGCAAAATTATGTACATTCTAACCCTAAAGGAATTTAGTAGGTGAGGTCAAAACAGTTTGAAAGTATTTTTTTAAATTCTTGCCATGTATCATTACATATGACATGTATATAATTATTTGCAGCCTAGTCAATATGAATTATTAATGTCAATTCTTGCCCTTTAGCAGTTAACATTTGGCGATAAGTCAAGTCAATATTTAATTTTTTACAATGGTTTGGCCAGTCAACCTTAAATGTTTGTAGATAGAGTCTTTGTTAAATTATCTAAGTATGTAATTTGTGCAATTTGGCATTACATGCTTACAGATTTAGTCTAGTCAGATTAAATTTATGTTATTAAGCTCACTTGAGTTAGAACTTAACTGATATGGTAAACTAAAGATGTGGTAAACCCAATAGTGTTTGTATGCCCCCTTCTTCGAAGAAGAGAGGGTATATTGTTTTTGGCCTGTCTGTCTGTCTGTCATTGTATGTGTGTGTCCCAAAACTTTAACCTATGTTAAAGTTTGGTCATAACTTTTGCAATATTGAAGATAGCAACTTAATATTTGGCATGCATGTGTATCTCATGGAGCTGCACATTTTGAGTGCTGAAAGGTCAAGGTCATCCTTCAAGGTCAAAGGTCAAATATATGGCTTCTAAGCGCAGAAGGGGGCATTGTGTTTCTGACAAACACAGCTCTTGTTTTTCCTGTCTTGAAAATAAATATGTTCATATACATGTAGTGTTGTTATATAGTATTGTTAAAGTTGAATGATTAACTATGACCATCCTGAAAGAAATAAGAAGAATAGTGGTTTGCTAATGCTGAGTTGTAGATTTGTCTATGGTTGGACCGTGTTGACAGTTCAGTTCCTTTGGGTTTAACCCTTTGAGTGCTGGAACCGGATTTTGAAGGCTTTTGCAAACAGTTTGGATCCAGATGAGACGCCACAAAATGTGGCGTCTCATCAGGATCCAAACTGTTTGCTATTCTGATAGTATTCTTTGAAAAAAAATCGACGAAAATGCTAATTTTAGAAATTTAGCAGACAACATTTTAGCAGATGACAAATTTCCCAGCATGCAAAGGGTTAAGTTGAGTGACTTAGGGCCTTTAGCCCTATTGTAAGCTGTATCATAAGACGGTTTCAGTCGCTATTTGAAAAAAAAGTTTTCAACAAAGATGGGATATGTTTGTTTAAATAACAGCTCTTGTTATACTCAATAACTACTCACTGTTGCAATACTAAGTGCTACTAGTCAGTTGATAGCAATATTTATTATTTATTTAAATTGAGATTTTTGTTTGTTACTCTGTATTATTTTTTGTTGAATCTAGTCAAATTGTATCTACTCATGTGATGTTATAAGATTGAAAAAAAGTACACATTTCTTAATAATTGTATTTTAATTTACTTGTGCAACTATAGATTCATGAATGTTGGAACTAATATAATTAGATATTTATAGTTGCATATTGAAATAAAGCACAAATGTTGTTTATGCGCCAATATTTTTTTGTATTATTGTAGTTTAACTTATCGTAAAGAATGAGTAAAGTGTCTAAGGTTATTTTTAGCAATATGTTTATAAACAACATGTGGTTCCAAAAATGCTTTTTATCACATTATCATGTATTGATCATAAAGAATATTTACTTATAAATTAGTGCTCTTCAAAGTACTTGGAACTTTTTACTTGTATATTAAAGTTGCTATTAAAGGTTCATTTGAAATATTGTTTGAAATTATTTAATTGTGTTTTCAAAATGACACAATAATCCAGTTAATGTACTTTAGAGAATAAAGACACTTTGGAAAGCAACCTTTTTAAATAGCAAGGAAGATCAAACAATTTCTCTGCAACTAATCAGTTTTAACAGAGCATCTACGTACAAATCTTCATAGTCCTTGTTTTACAAACCAAATTATAAAATTTAATACATTCATAAATTTAATGTATTTTTTTATTGTTGACGTAAGAATCAGAATCGTTATAAATGTGAACCCATGTCTTTTGTTGTATGTGTATGTGCGTGGGTATATATGTATGTCTGTGACAAATTGTGTTATTTCTGATATAATATCAGCATTATTTACATGTGCATTTTGATTTTCCATATTTGACTCAAAATGTAAAAAGTCAGAGTATTTGATTAANGAGTTGTAGATTTGTCTATGGTTGGACCGTGTTGACAGTTCAGTTCCTTTGGGTTTAACCCTTTGAGTGCTGGAACCGGATTTTGAAGGCTTTTGCAAACAGTTTGGATCCAGATGAGACGCCACAAAATGTGGCGTCTCATCAGGATCCAAACTGTTTGCTATTCTGATAGTATTCTTTGAAAAAAAATCGACGAAAATGCTAATTTTAGAAATTTAGCAGACAACATTTTAGCAGATGACAAATTTCCCAGCATGCAAAGGGTTAAGTTGAGTGACTTAGGGCCTTTAGCCCTATTGTAAGCTGTATCATAAGACGGTTTCAGTCGCTATTTGAAAAAAAAGTTTTCAACAAAGATGGGATATGTTTGTTTAAATAACAGCTCTTGTTATACTCAATAACTACTCACTGTTGCAATACTAAGTGCTACTAGTCAGTTGATAGCAATATTTATTATTTATTTAAATTGAGATTTTTGTTTGTTACTCTGTATTATTTTTTGTTGAATCTAGTCAAATTGTATCTACTCATGTGATGTTATAAGATTGAAAAAAAGTACACATTTCTTAATAATTGTATTTTAATTTACTTGTGCAACTATAGATTCATGAATGTTGGAACTAATATAATTAGATATTTATAGTTGCATATTGAAATAAAGCACAAATGTTGTTTATGCGCCAATATTTTTTTGTATTATTGTAGTTTAACTTATCGTAAAGAATGAGTAAAGTGTCTAAGGTTATTTTTAGCAATATGTTTATAAACAACATGTGGTTCCAAAAATGCTTTTTATCACATTATCATGTATTGATCATAAAGAATATTTACTTATAAATTAGTGCTCTTCAAAGTACTTGGAACTTTTTACTTGTATATTAAAGTTGCTATTAAAGGTTCATTTGAAATACTGTTTGAAATTGTTTAATTGTGTTTTCAAAATGACTCAATAATCCAGTTAATGTACTTTAGAGAATAAAGACACTTTGGAAAGCAACCTTTTGAAATAGCAAGGCAGATCAAACAATTTCTCTGCAACTAATCAGTTTTAACGGAGCATCTACGTACAAATCTTCATAGTCCTTGTTTTACAAACTAAATTATTAAATTTAATACATTCATAAATTTAATGTATTTTTTTATTGTTGACGTAAGAATCAGAATTGTTATAAATGTGAACCCATGTCTTTTGTTGTATGAGTATGTGCGTGGGTATATATGTATGTCTGTGACAAATTGTGTTATTTCTGATATAATATCAGCATTATTTACATGTGCATTTTGATTTTCCATATTTGACTCAAAATGTAAAAAGTCATAGTATTTGATTAATTATATATATATATATATATAATATTTGTTAGCTCACCTGAGTACGAAGTGCTCAAGGTGAGTTATCGTGGTGGGTGGCTCTCCGGCGTTTGTGTGACGTTTGTCGTCATCGATTTGCTTCAAATGACATCACCTCCTTAACCCCTGGGCAGATTTTCATTTAACTTCACTGAAATGATCCTTGTGTGACCCTCTTTAAAAGTTGTTTAATTGGTTCTTTTCCGCTGCATACATGTAGGTAGGTCACCAGAGCTCAAAATAGACTTTATGTGTTGAACATTAAACAATCTCTGAAACAATCATGCCCAAAGGTTCAGTTTTTGTTGTGTAACATGGTGAAGTGGTACTCTTGACAACTTTGTTCAAACCATGCCAATCTGTTGCAAATTGGCCACATCCTGGGAATAATTTAACGAAATCTTTAAAATGCTTCCCATTTGAAAAACACTAGGCCCATACTTTCAGTATTTGTTATGTAACATTCATGGGAAGGTGCTATACCAAGTCTGTTCAAATCATGTCCCTGAGGTCAAAATTTGACATGCCCTGGGCAAACTTGATTGCATAGTATGTAATTAATTGAAAGCTTTTTAATATGTTTGACCCAAACAATGAGAGCCTAGATATTTGTTATTAACCCTTTGCATGCTGGGAAATTTGTCTTCTGCTACAATGTCTGCTGATTTTCTAAAATTAGCATTTTCTTCGATTTTTTTTCAAAGAATACTATCAGAGTAGCAAACAGTTTGGATCCTGATGAGATGCCACGTTCTGTGGCGTCTCATCTGGATCCAAACTGTTTGCAAAGGCCTTCAAAATTCGGTTCCCGCACTGAAAGGGTTAAGGAACATGCAGTGCAGTGGTCCTGTATAAAAATTTTTTTTTCAAATTATTCCTCTATGATCAAAATGGTCAATACCCAAGTGGTCCCATGGTGTTTATAGAGAGTAATAAAAAAAATCACTTAAAGTCTCTGAAACCACAAGGCTGAGATGTTTTGTACTTGATATGTAACATCATATGGTGGTATTCTGCCAAATGTATTACCGGTATTTAAATCTTGACTTTATTAAAATGTGACCGTCCTGGGGGTTATTAGTTTTCCTTATTGTACTTGGTCAAAACCTTAAACGATTTCCTACCTTATATCACTCTTTTACCACAATGTTAATTCAGGTGAGCAATTCAGAGCCATGATGGTCCACTTTGTTCATTATTTGTTTTAAATTGTATATTATTACCATGACAATTCACATAAGCATGTTTGTTTGTTAGTTAAATACAATTATATTTGTATTGACACAGGGTATTGCAGTATTGTACAGCATTAATAACATATTTTTAGAATCAAAATGTAAATATGTGATTCATGTATAAATCATCTCATCTTTCAATCAGATCTTGTCCACTTATCATAGAGTTATGTAGCAAAAGCTTACCACTACCAGGGCTTTTCTCAACATATAGAACATTAGCTATGCCCATAAAATGTGGAATTCCTTTTTTAAATGACCTTAAAATGGCTAAAAGTTAATACAAAAAAAATCTTTCTAAAATGCAAATGAAAAGTACCGAAGTATTTACTTCTCTTTATCAGTTTTATACTGTTACATTTGATTTTATCTATCTGTTTGATAACTGTTCATCCATGTAGAAATATAGCACACTTTAATTCAGATTAAATTGAATAATTTTTATGATTTAATTTCTATGGCAACCTGCCACAAACCATACCGGATATTTAATAACAGCATTTTTACAATGACTGATGTTTATTGCGTAGACCAGTATAATAATTAAATGATGTCAATTTTTTAGAATGTAGTCGTTTTTTCTGTGGTAGATGAAACTATATATATATGCTTATAGCATAAAAAATGTAGCATACATTAAAACATTGAATATGACTCATTTATATAAGATAAAACATTACAATATTTTATATTGAAGATTATGTTTTAATGGCTCATCAATACATTTTTAAATGTTAAATTTCTTTTGAGGAATTTTGTACAAACATTTAATCGGGAAGCGGACAAAGACAACGAGCGAGGCCTGATATTGTAATGCGCATGGGTGGTTAGAGGGGTCGGGTTAGGGTAAGCCTTAACCCTAACCTGACCCCTGACCCTAACCCATGGCTATCTCCCCTATACCAGGCCTCGCTCGTTGTCGTTGTCGGCTTCCCCATTTAATCAGTATCATAATTATTATATATTTTGCATGCATGATGCTCCAAGACAAAACAGATTTGATGGGAAAAGTTCTTTGTTTTGATGGGCATGGTTATACTCTATGACGAATATTGGTAAACTATATTGTATTGTATGTGTCTTTCTTTACTTCTTTGTTTTATCAAAAGTGTGAAAACTGTTCTTATTAAATGCTAACATTTGCAAGTGCTGTTTATTTGTTATGGTTTGATGTAGAAAACTATAGTCACAAAACAAAAACAAACATTTGAGGAAAACGACCTCCAGTTCTTCTTTATCATGGCACGCATCAAACTAAACTACAATCGAACACAATGAAAGTTCACATAACACATTTTACACACACAAAAAAGATTGATGTTAAAATTGAAATATTTATTTGTATGCCATTCAAGTTGTATAACTTTTGGAAATAAAACTATATTATGATAATTTATATCAATATGTGGGCTTAAGATACACTCAAAACCACTTGTAACACGCCACTTTTATGAATCTTATAATTATAAACAGCTCAAAATATCTTCTTTCATTTTTGTGCATTATTGTGTGAGATCATTTTCTGCAAAATATCATTATACCGTATCTTTCTTCATCGCTATGCATTTGATGTGCAATATTTTGCGCCATTTAATTTTGAAAACAGCTTACGTTAAACTATAACAGGAATAAAAAACACTCAAATTTCATGGCAAATTTTACAACCAATAAAATGATCGGATTAAAAACGCTTTTGTTTATATTTTAGCATTTAATTATTACAGCCTTTGAGATTGAAATATTTATTTGTATGACATTTATGTTGTATCATTTTTGGAAATAAAATGTTATTATATAAATATGTGTGCTTAACATAATCTCAAAACCACTTGTAACACAACACTTTTAATAATATAATATTTCTAAAACAGCTCAAAACATCTACTTTCATGTTCGTGCAATATTGTTTGAGAGAAGTTTCAAAGCCATTCTTCTATCACGTTCCGACTGTTTTGGACATTGTTGCGGATATGGTTTCCCCGTGCTGCACGTGCAAATTTAAGTATGGAACAATATTGATTTTCGTATGCAAATTATTCTTTTCTTACGACAATATGATAATAAATAGTTGTTATAATATTTGATTAAAAGCGTAATCGACAGGTACAACGTAAAAGCAGCCATGTAGTTGAACACAAGCTCGTACTGCATGTGAAACACATGTTTTACACAAGTATTACACCACACATAACAAATGATTGTTCTGCCATCAAATTACTCCCATTAGTTTATCAGCCAGATGGGTTTGGGTGTACCACTCAGTGCGGCAAAACAACATCATCTTACTTGATTGTATACTCAATATAAAGAAACAAAATGTGTGATAACAATCTCAGTTGGTCGGCTATAAGTTATTATTGAGCTGTTTCTATGGCACCCGTCAGGCTTTGACTTAATAGCTTGTTAATGTAGCATAATTCTCAAATATTTCTTCAAATTGGTTCTAGAAAAAAAAGTTTGGTGTTAAAATGAAGATTA
>VMBQ01009251.1:0-31922 GCA_007657795.1 Dreissena rostriformis
TCATGTGTTACATGCGGAATGATGGGCATATTGCCTCTTTTTCTGAATAAACATCTATCTATCTATCTATAAATAATATGCAATAACGGACGATCGTCTATAGGAAGAAACAGTTAATATAGCTTCAAATGGCCATTTATTTGATACAAGTATATACACATCAATTATGTGATAAATTTACTACACATGTTTCCAAGATTTGCTGATATTAATATTGGACACAAATTTAATACACACATTTTGAGGCTTTAAACCTTACAAGAATAATGCACACACTCTAATATCAGTAACACTGAAACTCAGTAACATATTATATTAGGTAATTCCTAAAAATCAAGGATATATCTCAATAACACTTTTAAACCATATTCATACGTGTGTTGCTTGTCTGCATAGGTGCTATGAATGTATAATTTAAATTGACCAATATTAAATCGTATTTTCTTTTTATTAGTCAGAAAATGACTGGTCTATAATTGATAATTATTATTACTTTCAATCGGCAAAATGCTATCTTTAATATTATACACATTTTTCAATGAACATGATTTCAGATGCAACATAGTAACATAAATATTGTTTTCCACTTCCACAAATATGTTAATGTAATTTACTCTTTATAACATAACAGAACAGAACAAAATTTAATTACACATAAACTTTACAGTTTCTAGTGTTAAACAAAATGATAATACACATTACAGGAATATAGTAGGTCGTGTTTGCAGAAATATTATAACCAAGTAATAGATAAACTCTACAGATATTTAAAAAAAAACTCATGTTTATCTCACATGTAAAACGCGTATCTAGCTATATATGGAACCGTTTTTGTATGACGTTATAATCGAGAGTAGAACAATAATTTTTAAAAACCACAAAATAATACAATTTATAACCATACACATGGATTGGAAATGAATATTGCGAAGTATTTTAGTATTGTGTCAATGTTTGTCAACTGCATTGAATTTAAGTAAAACGAAGGACATATGTACATTTTTACATGACTAACAACCTGATTACACATGGCGTTTTTGTATAATAAGTATATGCCTCACCGATGATAATGGTGGACTGGTATATAGATAACACTGTGCTTGGATTTGTGTTCATATAAATGTTCGGCTCATACACTCCAACATTCAAACTTGCATGATTATTCTATATTTAATTTTAATTATCTGAAAGGGACTTGTTCACAGCTTTCGTTTTTTTTAATTAATTAAATGTATTCACTTACAAATCATGTTTCGAATAGTCTTAACCAATTATATTAGCGAGAAAAAAGTTGAATAAAATATATAACCATTCCCGGGATTCGAACCCGAGACTGAAACCAAAAGCTAATGCGCCACCACTGCGCCACTTAACCCTTCCAATTGATAATAAATGATAATCGCCTTATAAGTTCTCAACGAATTTTCAAAATTATCGAGGAAAAGCGTGACAAACTCTTCATTTTTTGACCGATTTCGAATGATGATTTTCCGTTAATTAACAAATATTTTGAAGATTTTACTTAGTCATGAGTATTATTTCGCTTGTTTAAACATGATGCATACGATCTGGTTTAGATCTTTGACAATCATTTTGAAAATAATCATTTTGCCAAACTGTGAACAAGTCTCGTTAAGTAAAACGTGTTATGTCCCTGTTGTATCTAAGAATTCTGCAATGTGATTAATATAATTTTGGAAAGAAAAAAAACTACTATGTGTTCACATGTACTACGATTTACTGTTCGATGACATTTATATGGCTGCATCATACATTATTACAAACTGTTTATCGATTAACCGCAAACACTAGGTTGATCGTAACCAAGTTTAAATTATTCACACATTTACAAATACATGTAGATTTTTAAAATGTCATGTGAATAATTTAGCTACAAGTAAATCAATATAACTAGGATGTACGATTGTTCGACAACGCTACTGCGCGATATGGGCTGAGTTTACTTCCTCATTCAGTCAATTCGAATCTTTATGGCCGTAAAGAACGAGCAATGATGGCGCATTTCAAACTTGTGTGTGTTTTCATACTGGCTACGGGAAGAGTGAATGGTAAATATATATATATAATTGTGTATTAATATTATCAGTTCATGATTCTGACTACGTAAGTAGATGTTAATATCAAATATCTTAAATCTTATAATGTGACCGTGATATGGACGATTTATCCGAAAGTAATATTCTGTCGTTCTGAATTTTTTTGGTCTTAAATAATATGCCTACTAGAACAACTGCGGAACTCATAAAATGATAACATAATAAATATCACGATAAAATTACATAACAAATTATTATAAATTGCTTCATTACTTCGATGCTCTTTATGTATGGAAAGAAATAAAGTGTTCAACACATTATAGATGAGACAAATGCACACGCCAAACACAAACACACACTTTTTTTAAAGCAATATATCTGTAAATTAAATAGTGTCAAGAATAATGACATATCGATAAATAATTATCCTGTCCGTTCAGCCACTTTGTATAACCAGTTACTCGTTTATATAAATTCAAATAGGAAGTTTATAAATATTTTGTAATTGCAAATATGTTTGTTTTCTCGTTATGAAAAGCTGTTTTACAATTGTATGTAAATACATTGAAGTTTTAAACACCAACAGGCTCAATAAAAAAAACAGTTTATACTTAATACGCCCATTTAAGTTTTTTTCTACAATATCACAAATTGAATCAGCATAGATTTCGTGATAAGTGCGCGTTTCATTAATCGAAAACAAACACGGATATCATTGTTAAAATAATCGTTGTTTAATTATCTGATATATATATATATAATCAGTAAAATGCGTTCTTACTTTGTTATGTTTCATTCGTCGTATACCTCAGGCACATATATTAAGAGTACACACAAAAATATTAGTGCAAGTCTTGTTTTAAACCAAATTATGTTTACGTTATTAACGTTCCTTTGAACAAATGTCGATTAAAAATGTAAAGGATTGTATAGACAGTGGCTTTAAAGTATGTTACTCAATAAGACACAACACAGTCCAAACACACAGTGGTAATTTTAAGTTTAAATGTATCTACATATGTACAATACCACCCAATAAATCTCAAAAACCGAATGATCATTTTGATTTAACATTTTATTTCCTAAACATGGGTCGATATGCGAACACTTCAAGTAAACAATTATCGAATACACTTAACAAATACTCTAATCGGTCAATAAATAGGGTGGAAAATAAAATGAATAAAAAACATAACCAACGGAACTAACAATGCTTATTTATCGAAGCAACATTTACCAGAAATTGTTTTAGGTAATATTGATAATTACATGTACTCCGTCACGTAAATTCTGACGTGTTTTGTTACTTAAACTTAAATTCAAGAGATTCAAAATGGACAAAATCAACAACACATGAGCTGCAATTGCATTCTGGCATCGATTACTCATGCACAATTACTTGGGAATTATTTTCTACCACACTGCGCAGAAATAGACCGGAAGACACACTATTTGGAAAACCATGTTATCGTCATTTTTACCTCGTAATCACTATACAGGACACATTTGGTAAAGTCGTCCTTTGTGGAACCGTGTCATAATGTATATATTGACCATATTAGGTTACACAATGAATCTAGGTTAAATGTTAAGTAGTTAAAAAAACTATGTAATTTCACCAATTTAGTTTTGAAAAAAACACTTATACGGCGTGAGGTCAGACAAGTCACAAAATAGCCAAAATAATTTAATAGAATCAGACTTATGTTTACGACACATGAATGCTGTGTGTACAAGAAACAGCATACACTTTCTATAGGTAAACGTTCCAAACACAGTTCAAAGGAACATGCGTTTATACTTAAAAACAACAGATTCCTGCTTGTGCACGACATTTAAAGATGCAAGGGACTCGTTTAACAGATTTTCGAAATTACAATTTTAAAACTTTGTGAGTGAGATTGAAAACAAAGAGTAAATCAAGGAGCAAAATAAAACTGGTGACATGTGGTTGTCATTGTTTTCCTATAGTAGTTCTGTTTTTGTATTATACTGAAGCTCTTTAGTACCGGTGTTATCGTTTACCAATTTAAAGCATTTAATGGCAAACTTCAAAAATGCCAAACTATGCCCTATACTATTCATTTTTATTGCAGATGTGCATTAATGTTTGTTTTTTACTAAATTAAACTAAGTAACTGCGTTTTGCGGTACCTAATTTCTTATCAGTATTCACTACATTTTGCGGTACCTTCTTTCTTATTTGTATTAAGGACTGTTTCGTAAAATTGAACTAAATAGTCAGCCACTTTATATCTGTTTATCTTTATGTGGCAAATATCAAAACTATTGTTCAATTTGTCATATCATGATGATACAGATGAGAGCAGGTAAAGTTTACTCAATGATAAAACAATTGCGATCAATACACCTTCAACTCTTGTATCTCACAAAGCGTTTACTTCCTTGTAATTCATAATGACAAGGAACAACTTGTTACAATAACAATGTCGTTCCACGAGGGTTAGAGTGTTTTATTACTGGCTTTTCTAAAAGTTAAAGATTCGTTTGTTTACGTTTTGTTTGAGGTAAATAATTGTTAGGGTTTAACCAATGACAAAAAATTTAAATCAATAATCAACGTCAAAAGTTGTTAAATCATACCGAAAACTAAATGAAAAACACGTGTGTACAATATGAGGCGTAGCATCAATTATGTTGTTAATAAATCTCTTTTTACGATTAAGAATGCATAATATGTCATTAAATATTCAGTAAAAGTGTAAAATGCATCAAATGGAAATGATATATTTAAGATATAATTTCGCTTTTCTGTTTACTAAAGTGAAGTTAAAAGCATTCGAACAATCTGAGGAGGTTTCCGGAAGATGAACTTGTATCATTTTATACAAATTTATAAACAACAGATTGGGAGCTCAGACGTTAAAATGACAATTACAAATTATAAATGTTCAAACATTGGCTATAAGGTCATGTAATAATGCAATACATATTTAAAGTAAGAATAAAATCTCTCAAGCAATTAGGATAAAAAAAATGCTTATGTAGAATATAAACATATGTTTTCGTATAACAATGCCCTTGATGTTGACCAATTTCAACTAGAGTTACCAAACTCATTGACTCTTGATTCTGGCTGATTTTCAACTAAAGTTACCTAACTGTAACATATAGCTAGTTAATGTTTAAAAAATAAATAACATGTATATAGACATTCCTGAGAAAATATCTTATGGAAATACTTTTACAATGACCTAACTCAAACGCCGACGCCGAGAATGGCATGTGCAGAATAATGAGCCTATCTTTGAAGAGAGGAGCCGTACTGTTTTTTTCTGATAGGGCAATAAGTTCAAATATTATAATAAGTGAGTGCATGTTCATTATACATAAGCGCTTTGGTGCTCTTTTATTATTTTATTTTTTGTACAATTAGTATTTTATTGTTTAGCTAAAAGTTACTATGAGAGCAACACGAGGGGTGAAAGCGAAACAGCTCTAAGTGACATTTTTTCACAAAATGACTTTTTTGTATATTTTGCATCGCAACATCCATGCCCATCATGTATTAAAATATCTTAGTTCCAGGCAATCAAATAAAAAGTAAAATTGAAATTTGGCCTAAAGCTCTAAGTGAAATTTAATTATTTTTTTAGTGCGAAAAGGCTCTATTTGCAGTGAAGTGCTACTTAGAGCTATTTCGCATTCAGGTTGTTGATGTTAAGATAATTCTAAATGACACTTTTATCAATTATTGAGGAATATATTTACAATAAATAATATATTTGTATTTGAAAAATCTCATGAACAGATAATTTTATGTAACTGATGAAAAAATAAGAAAAAATATTGATACAATTATGCACTTAGACCTTTTTCGCACTAAATTTTGGGTATTTTTTATTTTGCTTAATTATTTTGTGTTATTTTGTGTTATAACATATTTGATAAACTTTTTGACAACATTAATATAAGGATTTTATGGCTATTTCAAATTATGTTTTATACATACCTGTCTATACTTAAAACTATAAAGCTAGTTCAAAAATTGAAACCTTAATTGCATAAAAGCTAGTTGAATTTTGAATGAATTTCAAGGAGATGTGATCCTTGTTTCACCCTTTCCTAGTTCTGAATGTAAAACATTTTATTTTGTTACAAAACCACAAAGAATAAACTCATTAAAGAGTGTTGTGTTTAGAATGTTAAGTTGTGTAAATGTCAGATACCTTTATATATTTCAATTTTGCTCTCTTGTGAAAAACGCGTTCAGAATTACCGAGAACCTAGTTAGTTGTATGCATAGACAGTGAAACATATTTATTAACATTTCTCAATAAATAAATAGTAACAAACATGAATGTGAATTAGTTGTTATTGTGGTATTAACAAACACTAATTTGTAACTGAGGTGCGATGTGAATAAGTTGGTCAATTCATTAATAACTTTTTTGGAAAGATGTGAATTTGTAGGAAACTGTGCTCATAACTCTGCTGCTATGATGTAACTTAGAAGATTACCATGCTGGTGAATTGTGATATGGTAGGTTACCATTCTAGTGATATGTTATTTTATTGGTAACTGAGATGGTGAATTGTGGATCACTAGTAAACCATTCTGGTGTGATGTGATTTGGTTGCTTTCTGTGTTTGTGAAATGAGAATCAGTAGGTATCCATTCTAATGTGATGTGATTCGGTTGGTTACTGAGATGGTGAAATGTGAATCAGTAGGTTACCATTCTGGTGTGATGTGATTAGGTTGCTTACTGTGTTTGTGAAATGTGAATCCTTAGGTAACCATTCTGGTGTGATGTGATTCGGTTGGTTACTGAGATGGTGAAATGTGAATCAATAGGTAACCATTCTGGTGTGATGTGATTTGGTTGCTTACTGTGTTGGTAATATGAGAATCCGTAGGTAACCATTCTGGTGTGATGTGATTCGGTTGGTAACTCTGCTAATGGATGCTCATCGGTTAGTTTCTATTCTGGTGTGATGTGATTTGCTTGGTATCGGTTCCAGTGGATGTAAATCAGAAGGTTACAATTCTGATGAGATGTAATCAAACAACTGAATGATGTCAATTTGTGCAAATTATGATATTTTGTAAATTTGCTAATTATTGCCTTTTAACAGTTCAGTTACCTATCTAAGTTGCAATGCCCCTTCTAAAAATACTAGGTGTGTTATGTATAATACAACGTACAACACCATGCTAATACTTATTATTGTAAATTGTTAAAAATATAAAGTTGTAAATTACTTTCCCATAACGTTCGTTGTTTAATGGACATGACTGCCTACAAAATAAGTCCAAAATCTGCCAAAGTATTAATCAATATAACAAATATGATAGAATATAGCAAAATGATGGAAAAATCAGCATTGAATTCCAATATGTGTTTCAAGAAGGAATGAAAAAATTAAGGTTCAATCAAGTTCGTTGATACAATTCACCTTTTCTAACATGTTACTGATTGTTGGAAACACACAGAACATCTACTATACTTTCGTCAAAGTGTATCTCGTTATTGTTTTTGTAAAACAGTACAATATAAAAAAAATACATTCAGTGTTATGGGACATTTGATTACAAACAATTGCAAAAAAAAGTATTTAGAATAAAATAAGATAAATTGTCAATTTGAACTTTTCAGCACTATTAAATGATATAAGAACAGTATTTTTATGCTATCTGTTTAAAGCAAAATGGTTCTAAGTAACAATATTTCCAAATATATTTAAAAAATACTCATATTAAGAATGTTAAGAGTATTTAATTTAAAAAATATGCAATAAAGTGAGAATTTCCAATACTTTTCAATTCACTTTATGTCACTTAGAACTTTTCGCTCTGAAAAATAAGTTGAAACAAATATTTATTTCAGTGCGAAAAGGTTCTAAGTGCCATTTTTTTGCATTTTATGTATAATATTCTTAGTTTCAAAATGTAGAAAGTATTGCATATGAAATAAATACTGTAAATTGATCATTAAACGTTGTTTTAAAATCACTTAGAACTTTTTCGCTCTTAACTTTAAGTAAAAAAAAAGTGAAATTTAAGTGCGAAAAAGGTCTAAGTGACATTTTTTCAAATAACTTCTTTATTTGTGAAAATACAAACATGTTTAAAAAAAATGTGATTATAGCAGACTATTCTCAATATAACTTTAAATTTTAAAGCCTTCATTGTTTTAATTGTTCTTCTGATACAGTTTAAACCTTCTCCTGAACATTTTTTAAAAATGCACTTAGAGCTGTTTCGCTTTCACCCCTCGAACAGAACTACATGGAAGGAGGTTACGTGTAACTTGGTAGAACCGCAACTTAAATATCAAAACGGAATTTTCGAGGTTAACGAGACATTGCCAAATACCAGTGACGTTTGGATAGGATACCTTTATGTAAAGGTTCCGTTTTTACTCTTGGGTATGATACAATATATCGTTTAGATAGTAGTATTAATTTATTTCAGTTTACCTAAATATAAATACAGTGAGTAATATTTAGTTAAAAATAAAGCAACATTTTCATTATTGCAAAAGAAAGTGAATGATACTATATGGAATGTATGGATGTCAATGTATTTTGCAATAATTAATTATAATTCTAAAGATTTTGATTTCATATTTTGCTTAACACGTACTTAAATGACAAAGATGTAACATGTAACTGATTATACGATTATTACATAGGTTGTGCTAGTCTGCAGATCGAGAAAGGAGTAAACGTAAACAAAACCGCTGACTGCTTTACAATTTGTGGAAGTGAAACATTCGGAATTAAAAAAACAAGTCATGGGGTAAACATTAAATTAGTTTCGTTAGAATTGAAAACGCGTTTTGTTATGTTTTTAAATGCCAGTAAAGTTTACATTAAGAACAGACAAACGACAAAAAAACAGCCTAACAAACATGAATGACAGCATAAAACAACAGCGAAAACAACAATACAATACAATAAAATATAAGTGTAACTGTGTATGTTCCCTTTTGTGTTTTTTAGCAGTCAGGTTTGCTGTGCATCTGCGTCATGGGCTATGTTGACACAAATAACGCGATATGCAAAGGTGGCGACCCTAACAGCCTTTGCAATAACTGTTCTGAGATTTACACCCAGATAAACGGTAAGCGCTGGTATAGTGTCAATATTTATTGAGTATTTACAAATATATTTAGAAATAAACGATTGTGCATGTCTTGCTTGATTTAAGTTAAGTATAATATGTTAATTTACTGACTACGTTCACTAGCATAAACTATGCTTCCGTTCACGGGTTTAACGTTTTTGAAAGCAAACTTATATATCAGTTAATTATAATCTCAACATGCATTATAATAAAGAAAAAGTGTTATCTTCAGTAAAACACGGATGTAATACGGTTTAATATGATTGTAATTAACGCTATTTTACAAGAAACATTTCTTAATCTAAACCCTATGTTATAAGTTTTGATTTGAATGCTATCTGTGTTATATACAGTGAACGCATCAAATGTCAGTGGCCTTGGTAGTACACCCGCGGAAGATTGTTTGACGTATAATTACCCACATCTAAAGTGGCAACCGTGTTCAAGAGGAGATTCTATAAAGTCCATGTGTAGCAATGCAACATATACAGGTATTGTTTGATTTGATTTACCAAACTTGCTGGTGTTAATGGTAATAGTTGAAAGGTAATACTACCAATGGCATGGTGCAAGATGTTTGTACACAACAAATGACAATAGGTCTGGTCTATTTTGCAACAAATCATGAGCGGCGCCAACTGTTTGAAAATTACGTCTAAGAATTCACAGAATTTGAACGCGCGAGGGAACACTAAAAATGTACGCACTATGTTGAAATGTAAACCGCATTAATATGGCTCGTCAATATAAACTCTGCACTGACTTACATACGAACATATTTAAATACAGTCACGATAAATATATAAGTTTCGGTACTTGAAGCGATTTAAATCGAGTGAAACGTTCCTCGCTTAGTATACTGTTATACAACTCGAGCATGAACAAATCGGATGCTTTACCAATATGCTTTATAGTGTTATGTTTTATTTGTATTTCCGGATCTCGGTGTATGTATCAAGCAACTCGGGCTATAGCATAAGCGCATGAATGCCTACGTATCTAAATCGTTGGTAATGACAGCAGTAACTAACATGTAAACATCAATTATAGTTTAAACAAAATCCAATCTCTTATATGTGCATTTCATTATAATCTTACACAAAGCGTTACATGTAACATGTAAGTACTTCTTAAGATGTTATGTGTAAACACGGATGGCTATTAAATTCAAATAAAAGAAAAAATAATATTGTTTTATTCATTTGGGGATCTCACAGCAACTGCTACGATAGATTATACTGGAGCTTTGGAATGGTCGGCTGGGAATAAGCTATGCTTGACAAATGGGCGGCATCCATCATTTGAGCGCAGCATTACTAATAGCGGCTTTGGTTACCCTGAAACACAATACTACTGGACTGGAATTTTCAGAGCAAACATTCTCATAAAAGTATCTTTGAAAGGTTTGGTAAATTATTTAGTACATTTTAGTATAAGCATTTAAGTAAATAACAATATAAACAGAGGAGGCTGTTTCAACGAATTTGATTTCGTGATTGGATTCGTTATTTTTAAATATAATCATCTCTCATGTTAATGCTGTGAAATCACTTATGATGCTAATCACATTTAAACATGTTTAAAGGAATTATTTATGACAGCTATGTGACGTATTTATTTACTAAAATATAGAGTTTACAATTTGCAGACGTCTTTTCCCGATTTTCAAACGACAGTTATGTCTTTGTAAAAAGAAGAAGCAATATACTTTACGTCGCAAGCAATGATGAAACGAAAAGAGCTCTTTGTTTCACAGGTAAATAATGCTGCTGTAATGTTTGATTGATGACTATAAACAACACTAGTGTTTAATTATGAACTATACACCTCTTGTTCATATTGACAGTCCTATTTTAGAAGACATTAACGTTAATTTACTCCTTTTGTAAGACGTCAAGGGCTCTGTAATTGGATGTTATCTTTATATCGCCGCTCATAAGTATTAAACAATAGTTCCCCATAAGTGTTTTTTTTTAATTAATAGAAACCTATGTGGCTACCATTTCACGTTGAGTACACTACTAGTTATGCGTATGTCACCTTAATGTGGCCTTTTTGTGTTGCACGAACGGATGTTAAACGATTGGATGTACATACCATTTCATGGGTTTTCAACGACATATTATAATTCAATTATCGGTTAAGCACCAGAGCACCTGTGAATTATAATGAAAGGTTTTGTGACAATTTAGAAGCAATGAATACAGCAAGAAGAAATGATGAAACTGTGCACTATAGTGAACGATAGAACAAACTATAACATGGTGTATGTCACAATTGTTTAGAAAACTTACTATTGAAATAAGTTATTACTTATTTAATATAAATATGATCTGAAAGCACGTATATAACACCAAAAACGCCCAAGTATACCACTAGTGTTTTGCTAACCATGGTATCTTCAGCTGACGTTACAACAACAGTTGGCTCTACAAGTATATTGTCAACTACACACATGTACACGGTTTCAGCAACGGACCATTCATTTTCCACCATTAATGATGGAAGAATTGTCGAAAGCAAACAGGACATCTCGGAAAGTATGATTTTGTTATAGTTATGTGGTTATAAGCCGACTGATTGTTATTTTGATGCTCTCTGAAAGATGCATTGCTAAATACATTTGCAAATAAAATATGTGACTGTATGAAGATAGTAATTGTCGTTCGTAAGAAATGCATTAATGTTTATATTGGACTTGGACAGCGGTTTATGTTAATTGGTTATACGAATATTATGCTGTTCGGCTGCTATCAAACTTGTTATATTGGCGATATACTTTAAATGCATCACCATAAAATTTATTTTGTTTACCAATGTCGATGTGTTCGTTAGTTTGGTCGATAAACTATCCATAAACAAAAATGTTTATAAAGAAAGCGTTGTAACGAAAATGCGATTCAAGCTAGTCTTTTATTTGTGTATGTTTAGAGTCGCCCGCCCTAGGGGTAGGTATCGGTGTTTCGGTCGGAATCCTGTTTCTCGTTGGAGGAGTCGTAGTTATTATTGTACTCAAAAAAAGGTATGCGTTATAATACGAAGGCCCATTTTGTTGAAGGGAAATGAACGTTTACAGTAGTATACGAAATATTTATAGGCCTTCCACCTTCACCCTTTGTCCTAAATCATTATATTAGTTCTATATGTATATATTTAATATTAATGTAGATTTTTTTGCTGACACAACGATTGACGAAGGCATAGATTAAGTTATAAATACGACTATTCATTTCGAAATTTTTTTTTTTTTTTACTCCTACGACTTTTAGTTTGTAAATATTGAACAAAACATTGATATTGTTGCACAATGAAAGTTAAATGTGTCGGAAAACACTGATATATTCCATGGGTTCAAGCACAACGGCTATCATTCAATGTCGTACTTTTTTGTAAAAGAAACACTGCCGCAATTGATTTCCGGGAAGAGCCTGTCCAAGCTTTAACTGCCAAATGCATTGACAGGTTATGAACTTATTATGGTATGATGGAAAATATATTTACGGCCAATGTCATATTTAACGTTAAAGATTCAATAGTATTTAACTGCCAAAGGTCTACATTTGTTCCATTTTGATATGTCGGGTATATATCCGCTTGAGTGATTCGTCTAATAAGCCTGTAATTAATGTTTATTCATACAGATGCAATAGTTAACCATGATAAGACAAACACCGTCTTAGGAAATTTCTGATTTGGACATATAAATTGAATGAAGTATAAACTGTGTTGGTATAGTTTTCACAAAACGTTATTATAAGTCAGGTCATCTTATTTGGCGGAGACTCGACCTACTATGCGCAAATTGACCAGTCGCCAAATAAGCAATCGCTCCGCCCACTAGTTTTGTTTGCATAAAACGCTTATTCAATAACTCCGACACTCTTTGTTTGTCGGACCATGTGGCCGCAATAAAAATAAATCTGATTGATTGTCCGTGAGTTTGATTGACAGCTAGCGACTGGTCAATTGGATACTATTGCAAATGTTGTTTCAATTATTGTGAAGAAAAAAACATTCAGCATGCAATGTCAGCTATGCCTTTTTAATAGTATGTACATGTGTATTTATCAAATGAATGGACTGAAAGCCTAAGAAATATGTATTATTTTTGGCAAAGCTGAGATATGTAAATTGAACAGTATAGCATTTTTTGTCCCATTTCATTGTCTGAAGTAACTTATGGTGATCTGGTAATCATACGAACATTGAGTAGTTAAAAACATTATGTTTACATTAAAAAAAAAACGTTTTGTTTTCTATTACAGATTGATTAGAATTGGGATGCAAACTGGTTAAATTGTATTTTCCTTTTAATTTTAATAATTATTTTGGTTCAAGTGTGAAGAAGTTTCGTTCCATTAAATCGGTCTTTAACTTCCAATGTTATGCTTAACAATGACTGTTTCAAGGCGGAAATAACAGTTTTATTTATTGCTGATTGGTTTTGTTATGTGTTTTTGTCCTGTGTCTAAATGTATAGCACTTGGTCACTTGACTCAAATAAGAGCCCATATATTGATAAGAAGAATGATCTCTTTCTTATGCAATTGCATTGTTTTCTTTGTTTACATCTATTGTGTTTTAACCGTTCTCAAGTGTATTTAAACGTGCTTAATAATGAAATGAAATACGACTGATTGTATTTCAGAGGGATCTTGTTTTGCAATCAACAAACAGTAAACCATAAAACTTCAGATGATGAAACAGCATGCAAAGAAAATATGACTTACGGGAAAACCGTTGAGGACAATGTGGCTCAGCATAATTATTTTATCCTAGAGAAATGTGAGCGATCTATGAACGACTATGTTGAGAATAACAAGGACCCAAATGCCGCAAATATTGAGGAAAATTATAATTCAATTCAGGAGACTGAGGAACCATATGAACAAGTTAAAGAGGAGAACTGTGATTATGACCACACCATTGACTTAACATCAGGATCCGCTGCAAGAAAATCCGAAAATGCATACAATAAGCTCAGGATTGACCGACCGGGAGACAATGATCATGTACAGCGACACGGCCTAAGCGCGGTCCAAATTTCAGAAGACGCTTACGATACAACTTCAGCAGTATTAACCCATGGAAATGATGACGTTAGTGACTATAATCATATACCACGCACTGCTTATAAAGCAGGTGCCACATGTGATGTTATGAAAGACGATAAAGGAGGCGACTACGATGCCATAAATTGTATGAAGTACAAAGTCGCCCAATCAGACAAGTCTGACTATGCACACGTTAAAAAAGATCGAATTATATAAGAACAACACTACAACTTAAACAATATGTTTCTATCAATATATTGAAATATGCAAGTAAAGATATACTGCACTATTTTTACTAGATTATTACTACTGTTGCAACAGTCTATTTGAGAAAATAGAAAACGTATAAGTATGCGTCGGAATTTATCAGTAATAGTTAACCTCACACAAACGTTAATATATGCCAATGGGTTTTTATAACGTAACGGTATAAACTCAAACATCAAAACCTTGGATTGAAATTCTTTAATTATGCTTCGCTATTGTAATTAATAAAACAGAACTAGCAGTTCCTTCTGAAAATGTTACAAGATGAGGGTAGTCACTGAAGTGAGAAAATAGCATGTTATTTACAATAATAGTTCTTGTTATATAAGCGTTATGAGTAAATTTTGTAATTTGATACATTACGCTTTCACATTTGTTAGTGAGTTTTACAATGTACAACTGCACAAGTACATATGTAAGCTTGCCATTGTTTGTAAGTATCTGCTGTTTAAAAATATGTTGATCGTGTTATACTTGTGGTGATGATAACCAAATCTCCTCTTCGTTATAATAGTAAATGAAATCCGATTGTGTAATACATACTGTATGTCAACTTCTAAATTATATGTCAACATAAAACATGAATTTATATTGAGTAAGTTTACTTGAAAAAACACCAAAAACTTTGTAAAACATAATACGGACAAATTGAAAATGTTAATTGTGGTCATAAGACTCGATTTTCCGTTCCCTGTCGCAATATAATGAGTTTGTGAATTTATTTTAAGTTTTTAATACTTAATATTGAAAGATGTTATACGACGTTTAAAACATGTATATGATATAAATGGAATACAGTAAATGAGTGTATAGATATGATGGTGTAATTTACACAATTCACAAATGCTTGATGAAATCTTCGAATGGCACCAGGAAATACCACCTTGTTCCAAAATTTCAGCGATGCGGTTGTCATTACTGTGAACTTAAGAAAACGGGAATTCTTTCCAACAATTCTAGCAAAAAAATCAAATTATTCCTTAATTCAGTCCTATTTCTCAGTTTTGTTGCCAACAGTTTTTCTAAGCTATCAAGGTTTTTATTATATATTGAAAGACGAGTGTACATTGGCAATCGAGATAATCGATTAGCCTTAATCTATTTCATGTAAACGGTCTAATGAGGCATCGAATATTTGCGACAAAGTGCGATTTCTTGCACGTGTTTATTTCTTTTATTTAGTTGAAACTGGTTATGCAATACTTGGATTCAGCATATGTATGCACAAAGTTATCACAGTTAACGAACAAGATGAAGTAGGCCATACCACTCACTGCTCATATCATTGTGTGTATGCTAATTATAAATCCATGCGCGTTGTATAGATTATCCAACTTGTTTTTCTTTAATGAACTTACTTTGCACTGAGCATTTAACGTTTCTATGTGTTGACTATATTGAACACACATTTGTATGTATTTGATGTTATGTGTTTTTCAATGTGTTGTATTTTAAATCGTCATTGACACTTCAAGACATTAACATTGTATTTCCTCTCGATTAAATCAACCTTGTACATGTCGAAATTGTTTCCTTTATATTAAGTGTTAGCGGTTCAGCAATAAAACAAACAAAACAAACTGCTCAATTAAATGGTCACATTTGAACTTTAAATTTTTACCCCTAAAGGGGTTTGTATAAATAGTTTAAGCTTAACACATTCGATCGAAAACAATACAATTGTTTCCCTGTCAACGCATGATATATGGGATAATAACACCAGCGACGTTGGTACTCATAAAAACGAATTTTCAAAAACAAATGTTCATAATTTTGCCTGTTTCAATTTAGGGATAAAATTATGAACCAAATATTCAATTGTCATCGTCAAATTTGAAAGAAATATGCCTCAACATTGACCTGGCAATGTTGCACGAAAGTCATATAAGCTGGTGGTAAACATTTGTCCCAAGTTAACTTCATTTTTCCACCGTAGCAATCAACATGGGATGCGGTTATAAAATCGATTTTGATGTTGACTATTTTGTGTTAAACGTCCAACAACGGTGCCTCGGACGTGCGACAACGTGCGAAAAACGTAGGAATAAATACATGTATTAAAACTAACAATAAACGAAAAAAAATGCGACAGTCGTTTGATTAACCTACGATGCACGCACGCAAACGCACCATTCAGAGACAAACTGCATTGGTTTTGAAAAGCTACACACGTTCTTCAACCGTAAGGTGACCGTGCGTTTTTTGCAACCGAATGCGTAAGTGTTGGGATCTGTTCTGCGTTCTGCTTCGAACGCAGTGGCATATGACCGAGTCTTATAAAGCGGTAGTTCGTAGTGAAATAAACCTTTGACTTTTGGATTCTTAATCCATATCAGCATTTATACCTTCAGGCCCTGGACGGGTTTTTTCAGAAGGAGGACTACGATGTCATATGTACAAAGTTTTTTACCCCTATGGTTTTGAGAAAAGTTCAAAATTCATTTAAACAATCATTTAAATGTTTTTATTTATTCAATATAACAATCATCATGTTTTGGAAAGTCTAAGTTAAATCGGGGCATAACTTTGCCAGTTTTAACGACGTTGATTAACATGTAACACGTATGGATGTTCTGTCGTCCCAAAATTTAATGTCTTAAGTTTATTTGCCATAGTCAATCAGATGAAGCTCCTGTTTTCTTGATATTGGACCTATTAAATTCAAAATCAATAGGCTTCTTTGAACCTTGCCGTCCCACCCCTTCCGAATACAATCTCATTTATGATCATATAGAAAAGCATTCTGAAGGTATAATCTCGAAAACAAAATATGCTACAAGTCAATGTTACCTTGACCTTCAATGTATCACAGAATCGTTAGGCCTCTTCAACTTCTCCCAAGTTACCGTACTACCGATTTTCGAATCGTTCTCTTTAATTTGTCCGGTAACGAAAATGTCTACAGGCCGACCGAATGACCAACCTAGGAACATGCGCAGAGCTTCTCCAAAGGGTGGGGAACATCATTGTGAATGTACATTGAAACCGGCGTTGGACACCGAATATTAGATGTATTGCTATAAACGTATAAGACATCGTTTATATCATTCCATTCTAAATATAGCCATATGTTCTTGTTGGATTCTGATTTTAAGAGGGTGATTCAACTTTATTAAATTCAAGTCATTAATAAAATACGGTCGAATTTTTAGATAATAATTGATAAGCATGTATGGTCTAGCCGAGAAACTAAGTTATCAAATTGCGATATGGTGAACATTTATCACACAACTTTGATAAGCATGTTACTGAATTTACTACATTAATTTCGGATTTAAAAAACTATGATTCATTTAATTCAATATGACATTATCGTCAAAAATGCGCTTCATTCGCGTGTCTAAACCTGCGTGTACTATTTACGATACGCCTATTTAAGTTTTGGACGGTTAGTTTAATTTCCGTATTGACATATATATATATTAATGTATAAACATTATCGTTAAAACTTTAGTGCGACATACAAGGATTGAGGTAGTTTAATCAAGCGATATATGTTCCAATAATAACGCGAGTATAACAATATGTTGTGCAGTGGAAACGTACATGTTTTATAAACGCGTGTTGTATCAATTATTTAAAAAGTCCCAGTGCAATGTGTCAAATATACTGTTAACACAAACTAGTATTCAGTGTATTATACATATAGTATTAACGAAAGAGTTTATAGCATATAAAGTAGGGGTCATAGTGTTGGACAAATATACATAGTGTTCGGTTAATTTCCTTATTGTTAAGAAAGCAAACGTAGGAAACCGGGAATAAACTTAAGCAATATTCCTTGTTGCGATTTCGTAAATTCAAGATTAAAATCAGTGTTTGTTTTAATGTTTAATTT
The DNA here is from genome assembly GCA_007657795.1 of Dreissena rostriformis. Taxonomy (NCBI): domain Eukaryota; kingdom Metazoa; phylum Mollusca; class Bivalvia; order Myida; family Dreissenidae; genus Dreissena; species Dreissena rostriformis. The sequence continues at coordinate 18,309 of VMBQ01009251.1, forward strand.
ATTCAACACAAACTTAAAGTTTCCTCAATGGCCAAAAAAGTGTATACAGAATAGACTGATAATGTAATCGAAGCCATTTCAATACGTTTACGAAACATCCTTTATTTAGCATATCAACCCAGTATTCGGCTTTGCTGCCTTAGCCAGTTTTTAACATGTATCGACCTGTGTTTATGTCTTATGAAATTTAGAGAACACTTCCCGCCTATTGGCCAGAATTAAAAACTGAAATGTAAGCATTTGTTAAAAAACTAAATACTGGGCATAACGTAATTGTTCTAAGTTTTCGGACTCTCTACATTTTCGGACAAACTTTTAAAGCCAAAATCATTAGTTTACGTGACTCTAAATGTTCGGACATACGGGTTTTCGTCCATAATTAATGTCTCTAAATGTTCGGACAGTTTAATTACCAGGATTCTACATTGTTGCGCTTATCTGTTGACACTTGGATCATGCGTGTTTACCACCGGATTAAGGTCATAAAACATTGCAGATGAATGCCTTAAGGAAATGGACCATTATATGAACCGGTAATATACACTGGTTTCACCCAGCAGCTTAAAGTGAAACAGATATAAAATGTAAACAATAAGGCGTGGCATTTGACAATCACGAGCTAGTATTCGTTAAAACAATTGACGCTATACATATTGCATATCCGTATCCGATCGCCAAGGCAAAATTTCAAAGTGTTTTAAATTTTCGAGTACTTGTATTTTTTGTCTCTAAATTTTCTGACACCTGTAGCACCGGGGATGAACAACTTTTGTCACGTGACCACAAAAGTCAACGCAGATTGTTGAATTGCATCAGGAATCCCGCTCCGTCAGGTAATTTTCATCTTTTTATAGAGAATATGTACAAAATACAAAGCCTATGACATGCTATATACCTTTTCGCATATACAGACGCATTGCAATTGTTTCGAAGCTTTACAGTTTTTAAGAACACTTCGACACAAAATTTAGATTTTCAATGCAAACGCAGTTTGGTATTATATATGTTTTACTTTCGATTCACGAATAAATCATATTGCTTGAGAAATGAGAGCACGCGATGCTTAATTTTTGTTTATTTACTGAATTTGAGATAAAAGTTTTTATATTTCATTTGGTCAGTTCTTGCTATTTCAAAAATATACAAACGCGGGTTGGTTGAGCAAACACAGTTTGCTGAAGCTGGATTATGACAAACGCAGGTTGGTTGAGATAGTGGCATACGCCAAAAATCTGCAGATAAATGGTTTCATTGCTGCGAAGAATACCCCGTATCGCAATAAGACACGTAATAATCAGATCGACGGCCAAAATTCTAAAAGAAACGATTGTCTTATGCGCAAAACATAAAACTGGCCTATGTGCAACTTGAGAAGGCATTACAGATTTAAGTGTAATTGTTGACTATTCGCACAATGATTCCAATGCGATCAATATCAACACTAATCTCAGATAATCAATATAAATCACAATTAATTGGTTGAGATCAACAGTTATCACAGATGAGCAATAATGAACACAATAATTCGTATGAGATCAACCATTATCATACTAAATTTAAATCAGAATAATAAATATATCAGCAATAATCATATAGAAAACAGGAATACCAAACAAAACAACACAAGATAAACGATATAAAACACAATGTTTCGGATGCAAAATCACGCGTAAAACTATATATTATTGTTTAACAGTCTGTATTATCATTAATAAAGAAAATAATCACGGCACATTGGTAAGACATATGCCAGGAAAAGGGTTAAAAATTATTCTTGGTCATACCATCGTCATACAACAGATGACTAGGCCCGGTGCTTTGCAGATCTGTGCTTTGATAGACTACTGCCTGTACCTCTTTTTACACATATCACATGCAAAGTGTTTCTCTCCATTGTGGGTGTCAAGGTGGGCCTGAAGGTCAATTTTCTCTCGGAGTGTTGCATTGCAAATTGAACAGGTAAATAACTTTGCAGCTACCTCCCTCCGGACGTGACGATTCAGGTAATCTTTCGTTGAAAACCTTTTGCCGCATTTTTAACAGGGGATCGACTTTTCAACACCACGAATGCGGCATCTAATTGAAAAATGGAACTGTTGAATTATTATTAAATACAGAAAAATACACACAGAATAGTATCCATAATAATATGGAACTTAACAAAATGATGGTCGTCAGAAGCGCTCCAGATATGGCGCGTAAACGCGTATTTACGAATTACATAATCCAATATACGCATTAAAACATATTTGTGAGGTTCCAATTACGCATAATGGANGTCGATGTGGGAGCATTGCCTGGAGCAGTTTCCAGAGACAATTTCCATCTTAGTCGGCCTTTTATTTTATATATTTGTAAATATTTTACTTATACAACTTATGAGCGATATGGCCCTATAATTATTAGGCTCGTCTCTACTGCCCTTTTTGTGCAACGGTTCTATTATACTTCGTCGTAAATAGTATTAAATAAGTCTTTCAAATAAAGCACATTAATTTGGTAGGTATGTTTGAACATCTCAATACATTTATCTACGCCTGGGCTAAAGTTACCTTTCAACGAACGAATGCTCGCTTCAATTTCATCGGCATATATCTCACGGTCCAGTACGTCTGCGTTTATGTGGGTGGCCATTTCTGCAAACTCGTTCTGATTGACGGAAGTGGAAGTATTGTCTGCCAAGTACAGGTTTTCGAAGTAGTCCACCCATGAACTTGCAAAAATAATGTCGATACCTTTTTGTAATATGATCACCATTCGAATATTTTATTTGCCTCCAAAATTCCTTTGGGCTAGTTCGGGCCTTTACCAGGTCGTCTCTTCTACTAAACATTCTTTCTTCTTTCTACATAAGTTTTTTAACTCGTTTCTAGCATGAATATAACCCAGTAAATCTTCTCGAGTGTCTGTCATTCGAAACCGACGCAATAGTTTATATTTATTTTGCTTTGCCACCTCACATTCACGGCACCACCAGTCCGACTGTTTACTCGCAGATTGCCTTGCTGTACACATATTTCGACTAACACGCATTTTTGAGCCCGCAGTTTTGAAAATATTTTGATAAAGTCATTCAGTTTTTCGAGGGTATTCGTTGTGGTGACTGTATAGCTGAAAGCTTCATATAATCTCTCAAAATTATTCACAAATTCTTCTTTACCCACCCTACGCCATTTATATTTTATACATGCATGTTTAGCAGCCATATCATTCTCTTCATTACGCATATGATTTACATTGTCATTACAATACAAAGTACAGTACAATGGAAAATGATCTGAGAAATCAATACAATCAACACCAAATGAGGAAATAATATGAAAAATATCAGTTGAAGCTAAGACATAATCAACAGTACTATGGCCGTCATTTGCTACACATGTAAAATTGCCGTCTTTATCATCGAACATTCGACCATTTAGCATATGTATATCATGCATACAACATAATTCGATTAGAGAGTAACCAAACTTATTAATCGTTAAGTCTTTCGAATTACGCTGAAGGCAAAAATTATCACCTGGGTAGTCGGTTTCTGTACTATAAATAAAATCAACATCGTCTTGGGGGATGTAGTCAAGCATATCTTTCACACGAGCGTTCAAGTCCCCGGCTATGAGAAACGATGTATCTGGGAAATCTGACTTTATAATAGTTAATTTGTCATTTAATAAACTTATGTCATCGGTTTCCTCCGCGTCATATATAACAGACCCTTCTGGAGATACATATGTAAAACACATAATCAGATCTTTTGGTAAAGAAAGCATTTCATTTTTACATATAAAACAATACAATCCGTAAACTGATTATATATTCTTTTTATCATGCCGTATCGACAAAAAGATTCTCTTATTAACACTAATACACCGCCTGAATTACGAATACTGCTTTTTTTCTGGGATCTTATATTTTCAAAAGGAATATAATCACTGAAAACATCACCATATTCACACAAACGCGATTGCCACGTTTCATATAAAGCTATTAAATCAAATTGTTTTACATAATATAAAAAATCTATGTCATTTGTGAATTTCGCTAACCCTCTTTTAAAATTTAGGGAACATAGTTTTATAGTAGCTTCAACAAGTTTGTATTTCGGGCCTTGGCCACACCCCTATTCATCAACGCGAACGGGCTTTTTCTGGAGTTCGTCGTATGCGTAAGTTGTATTTTCAGCTATAAGTTTGTCGAACTTGAAATGTACACGCTTCTTCTCGGCGGTACACTGCTGAAATAGAGGAAATAACCCCGATCTAGCCCTTGCGATTCTCGGAGGAAGATCTTCTCCTATTCGGAATCCAGGATCTCCTTCCTTCCGCTTCCCCCGGAATGCCGTCAAAATGCGGTCCCGAACGTGAAGAAGGGCGAATCGAACAAGAATCGGCCTGTAACCGGCTCGCGACGGTAGGCGGAAAACGTCGTCGATCAGAATTGAATCACAAATAATGCTAAGTTTCTCCGTTAGAAGATGTTTTATAGTGTTAATTAACATCGATCTCGTTTCATTTTGCTGTTCGGGAACATTATGAAACTTAAGGTTGTTTCGTTTCATTTGAGTTTCAATTTTTTCATGTTTGTTTTGGCTAATTTCGGAGACAGATAAAACATGCTTCAGACGTTCTGATAAGTCATTGACTGTTTGCACGAGATTTTTATTTTGTTTTTTTTTTCAGCTCTTCGTTGTCTACTTTAAGTTGATTTACTGTATGTTCCATGATATCAAATTTTGTGTGTATTCCTTTTACGTCCTTGCGTATTACCAGGAGAATAAGACCAAAGTCAAGATTTTGGCAATCTAGTTGATCGACGCCGTCCGTGTCGGTATCTCCTGTATCCGTTTCCGAGATAACCCTTGGGTCCCGGAAGTGTAACATATCTGTAATAGATATCTGGCTGATCGACCGCTCTGATGAACATGCGCGTGGCGGCCGTGTAAACGATGGTGAGACGTCTGCTTCCCCGGATGTCGAAGACGCGGTTGCGTCGCTGCGTCCGCGTATTGTGCCGCTGTAACGACCTGTTTTTAAAGGGCCTGGGTTTGGTTCCACGCACTGCGCTAACAGCAAATAAAAAAACACAGTCTTAATTGCCAAAGACAGCCCCTTGGTTTTAATGTTTGAAATGTTTGTTTACATTTGACAGGCTGGCTAAATTTTCCGATTTTTGAACGCCATTGCTGCACCGAAATCCCCATTGTTCTCCGAGAGATGTACTTGTCAATTGCTGGTCAAAAGGTCAATCTAGGAATGTTCAGTCAACTGAGACATACCTGTTTAGTGTCCATACAATCCTTTCACGAACACGACACAACTCTACACAGTCACGGTCATTGCACACAGCCCTCGCCAATTTCAATAGGTAATTGTATACATGTATGAGCGCCGAAAAAAATGAAACAATATTTCTTCTTTTACTCACTTTTATAGTTATAATCTCCAAAAACACTAGGTCCAATAACTAACAGCTTCCAAAACTGAACATTTCTATCCTTTTTTGCTTTGTTTCAATAAGATTCAACCACTTTAAACGCACTTTTTATGCAGCACTTATAAACACGTCTAGCTTTACCACTCTGCACCACTTTTTATTTTAAAGACATTGGTATTTATGTACGTTACGTAATAAAACATATTAAAGTTATAACCTTAATGGCATGTCTGAGTGTATCTGTACAATAACATCCAATTCGTAACACAATCCAAACGTTCAGTTTCATTTAGCAACGTATTTTGTAAACATCGGTCGATATGCAACGAAAATACAGTGTCACACGCCACTTCAAGTTAACATCAATATCCATCTCAAGTCTAAATCACAAACTAGGTCGACATTAAATATCTTTTCAAAAGACAAAGTACAACTTAGAAATACTTTAATTGCGAACAGCTTATTAAAAATATGTGGGGTACCTGTTTCAAATGTTCAACGTTTTGTAAGAAAAGTGTGCATGCTGCACATAACAATTAGCACTATTCGACTTGTTTTGAATCTCTAAACTGAAATGCGAAAATTATCAACGTACTAACGGATCAGTGATACTGGTAAATCTTATGACGAAATATTTACACGAATCAATTGCTAGATCTCACAAACATATTTTGAAAAAATATCATGCAATTGTGTCACTACAGTTTTGAGCAAATGCATAGGTTAAAGTGACTGAATGGATAAGTTGCTGATTATATTCATTAGCTGCAATAATACTCGACCAACAGTTTGACATCAATAACGGTATAAGTTTGTTAGGGAATGTTGTCGATGGGTAAGTAAAAACACATTTGTGGTATTTGATCTTGTTTGTAGAAGCAACATCTCTAGTGTATGCGTAATTATTAAATAGTTGAAATATATTTTCTTTGTTTAGGTTTTTCATGTGTATCGCGTTGTATAAAATATTATCACATGCTATACCTTGTTTTCAATGTAATACAGAAATTACGTATTTTTTTATATTACACATGTGTAATACAACATTTTTAAGCGTTTTCATTGGCTACATAATCAATAACTAACCAATCGCATGGCTTTTTATTGGTGTAATGACGTCGTCAACATGAAATGACGTCACGATAGTAAACAACTTTTAGATCTATCAGCATTTGTTTGGTCAATTAAGCTGTATTTTATTTGGTTTAAATGCATGTGATAAAAAAGATCTGACACTCGTTGTCATATCATACCATATTTTATTAAACTCGTCCGGGAAATTCGTTAGTAAGCTGACAAACAAAATTCCTGAACTTATTATAAAAACGCTATAGATGTACATACAAATCATATTAGTAAAAACTTATTCGTAAATCGGACTCAGTTCACACCTTTTTTGGTTTGATAAGATACAAGCAATGCGAAAAAAACAAAGAAACACACATTTCATTTAATATAATAACAATGACATTTGTAATTTCACACCTTTCACCACTGAATTTGCTTGACCAAACAATGCAACAAGACTCACGCGTAGTTATATATCTGATCAATATGATTGTCGGATGTTAATAATGGAATTATACTTTTGTTACTTTAACATTCTTGATGTGAATAATTTCTATTTCAAAAAGGTATGTCTATTAAAAATACCAGTTTTTATGTCACGAAAGAAGTCCCAACACCGTTTGCGTCAAACTAATTATAGTGTGAAAAAAATAATGGATGAGGAAAACAACTTCTAACTTGATATAGGTAACATTTAATGTAAAACAAAAACAAATCCACGCGTTTGCCAATTATAAACTAGAACAATTATGCAAAGTCTAAAGTTTCGAAAGTTGAAAAATGACTTTCTGTTTGATAAGGACCATAACTCAACTGAGGTCGAAATAAGTCCGAACCAAAACATGCAGGGGCGCATGTTTACATGCTCGTTCATTTATGTGTGTGTTCATTCCTCTAGATTAACCTTATTTTTGATCAAAGCTCATACAGGTTAAAAGATCCTAAGTAAATAAATTGCAGACAATTAATGTGTATCTAGCTTTAAAGCCAACATAGAGGTCGGGGCGAGCAGAATAACGTGGATTTAATATAAAACGTTTGTAAAATTATGTTTTCTGGTTTAGCTGAACGTTACTATGAAAGCAACAGCACTACATGGAACAATGTTACGTGTATCTTGGGAGAGCCGCAGCTTAAATATCATGACAGATTGTTCGAAGTTAACGAGCCATTGTCGATAAGCGATGACGTTTGGATAGGCTACGTGTATACAAAGGTTCCATTTTTAATATTGGGTATGACATTATATATATGTAAAGAGAAGTATTGAACGCTTTCAGTTTACTTAAATATTACTAAAGTGAGTTAAATTTAGTTAAATATAGATACAATTCTCTATTACTTTTTATTATTACCAAAGATAGTAAAAAAACTTCTTTATGACATATATGGACGTCAGTGCGTTTACCATAATCTATTGTAAACGTTGTGAATGCATCTTTTGCTTACAACGTGTTGACTGATAACTGCAACACGTTACGTATTATGCGAATATTAAATAGGTTGTTCAAGTCTGCAGAGCAAATACGGACCATACGTAAAAACAATAGGAGATTGTTTTACACTTTGTAGAGGTGAAAAATTCGGAATTAAAAGGACAAGTCAAAAGGTAAACATTTAATTAATTTGTTTGTTATATAAACGCGAATAGGTTTTGAAACTTCGCATACAATATGTACAATAAGGAAAATGCCATAAAAATAATAAATAAACCATAAGAAAACAAACATGAATAACAACATAAGACAACGAGAACAACAAAAAACTATAAAAATGTTAATTTCATTATGTATGTTTCTTTTTGGTGTATTTTTGAAGATTGGATTGATGTGCCTCTGCGTCCTGGGATATGTGGACACAACCGAATTGATTTGCAAAGATGGTGCCCAAAATAACCTATGTAATAGCTGTTATGAGATTTACACCCAGATAAACTGTAAGTTCTGTTTTATTGTAAATATTTATTGAGTTGTTAAACAAATTATATAAAGAAATTAAACACATCTATTAAGAAATGTAATCTTTCACTTTTCCTCCCTGATTCAAGTTAAGTATTTATTTGAATTTAATGACTAATGTTTACTTGCCGAAAACGATAGTTAATACAAATAAACTTGTATTTGTAAATTTATGAACATTCTATTGTTATACGGGTGAAACGTTTTTTAATACAGACACAGTAAACAAAAATAGGTGTTATTAGGTGGAATATGTATTTGAAATACAGTCCTTTACCTGTCTTGATATAAATGCTATGTTATACGTTACGCTCAAATGTAAATACACTATATCTACATGCAACATGTGTTATGCACAGTGAGCGCATCAAATGTCGGTAACCCTGGTAATAAACCCGAGGGAGATTGTCTGACGTATCTTTACCCACGTCTTAGGTGGCAACGGTGTTCAAGAACAGATTACATAAGTTCAATGTGTAGCAATGCGACATATACAGGTATAATTTGGTTTTTTATTTACTAAACAATCTGGCTTTGATGATGATAATTTGAATGATGATTTAACAACGATTTGACCCATGAAGCGAGTTTAATTGATTGAAGCATTCATTCATCACTAAGTATACTGTTATGGCCCCATCAAACTCTTGCAGACCACACACGAACATAACCTAGTTCAGATATAGGAAATAATCCAAGCGGGAAAGTTCTGCTTCTGGTGTTCACGGTTTCCGGGTTATTGTCGACCACTACCATTGTTTTTATATGTGTATGTTTTGTATTCCTTTCTGATTCTCTGCGCACGTATTAAATAACTATTGCTATCGCGAAGGCGAGTCCAAACCGTTGGTTATTACGGCACGACGAACATGTACGGGTCTTTTGTCTAGCTCTTATATGTATTTTTCGACATAAGCTACATGTCAATTATTTTTAACTAGTCATTGAAGAAAACGTAATTACTAACATTTTAGTTAGGATGTTTCTTGTGAACGGGTATGCACATACAATTTAAATATTATTAAACAATACTGTGTTTTTTCATTGAAGATCGCACAGCGATTGCTACGATAACGCATACACAAAATCGTGAATGGTCGGCTGGGAATAAATTATGCTTGACAATTGGTCGGCATCCATCATTTGAACGCAGCATAAAGAATACTGGCTCTAGTAACTCCCAGCCGCAATACATCTGGACTGGAATTTTTAGAGAAAACATACTAATAAAAGTCTCTTTGAAAGGTTTGATATTTGCTTTATATATCAAAAATTAAGAATACGCATTTAAGCCGAATACCATTCTCACAATGCGATGAGTTAAATTAAGACATTAACACTTATAATTTTGTTAATCGGGCAATCATCATTGACTCCAAGCATATTTTATAATTATGTTTAAATGCATTGTATGTGACAGATACGTCAAGTTTGTATTTTCTTAAATAAAGAGTTACTATGTTGTAGACCGCTTTTCCCGTTTTTCAACCGACAGCCATGTGTTTGCAAAAAGAAGCAGCACGATACTTTGGGTCGCAAACCAAAATGACACAAAAAGAGCTCTTTGTGTAACAGGTATACAATTTTGCGGTGATTTGTGAATTGGTATTATAAACAACCTACGTTTGTTTATGGACAGTGGGCATCTTTTCCTTTTGACAACCCCATTTGGAAGGGAAATTAAGTTAACCCGTTTTGAAAAACTGGGGGCTCTTTCGTATAGGTTGTAATGTCCTTAACCGCTGCTTATGAGAAGAAAACAATTGTTCAGAATAAGTTTACAAATAACATTTAATCCTGACTATTTATGCGTGTGTCGAAATACATAAATACTCTGAAGAACATGGTCGTATAAAAAAAAGTACAATGTAAATATAAATAAATAATCATATAACTGCATATTTATGTAAGCCGGAGTACCCGTAGGAAACCACACCTGTCTGGTATGGCCAAAATTCACATTCTTCTGGGAACGGGGTTTGAACCCAGGTCGCCTATGTGAGAAGCGCTTGTACCAACCATTGCGCTAACCGGACAGCTATTCGTATCACATTATGTTTGCTTTTATAACAAAAATGTGTGGGCCATATAAAAGCAGTGCGTACAAACTATTTCCGGTAGTATGTCTTTATTGTTCAGAAAACTGATTATGAAAATAATTGTGTACTTATTCTTATTTTATATCAAAAGGGGATGAAAGCACGTCTAGCCACCCAGAAATAGCCAATCAAACCACCAAAATCACACCTTCAATTACCCCATCAACATATTTCGATACTAGTGTGTTCGCAACCGAAGTAACTTCACCTGACGTTACAAAGACAGATGGCTCTAAAAGTAGCTTGTCAACGACACAAATGTACACGACTAGACACTTAGAAACGACAGAGTATACCACATCAGACACACCTTCAATTACCCAATCAGCATATTTCGAAACTAGTTTTTTACTATCCGAGGTTACTAAATCCGACGTTACAACGACATATGACTCTACAAGAAGCTTACCAACGAGACAAATGCTCACGAAATTAACACACGAGTTTGCATTTCCGACCAATAATAAAGAAAGCAGACACACGAATTCGGAAAGTATGGATTTGTTTGATAAATTTCTAATCCGACTGAATTTGATTTGTAAAGACATGACATTTCCCATGAAAATATATTGATGTATAAAGATAAAAATTGACGTTGTTTTTCTCATTCAACTATCTAATATATTCATGTTTATGCTGGATAGCGGTATTATTTTGCGATATACTTAAAAGGCATCAACAGCTATTACCAAATCGTGATTCCCATGCGTTTATTAGTTTGATCGGTATAATTTCTATAACAAAACGATATTAAACATGTTATTTGAAGTATTTGGGAAATTAGGCTTTTAATTTTTAGAGTCGTCCACCCTTGGGGTAGGAATCGGCGTTTCGATCGGTATCCTGTTTCTTGTGGGAGGAGCCGTTGTCATTTTCGTACTCAAAAGAAGGTATGTGTTATAATACAAAATTCCATTTTGTCAAAGGGAAACAAACGTACAAAAGAATTATACTAAAGTATTATGGTCCTTGCATCTTCACCCTTGTGTCCTTTATCATAATATAAAGTTAAATTAGTATTAATTTAACATTAATAGCATAATGTTCTGCACAAAACAGTATTAAGTTTTTAAACTATTTAATACAAACATGTTTAGTTTAATCTGAAATGTTAGTAAAAATATAACAACAAATACAAATATTTATTATAGACCAAAGAAGTATATATTGTTGATGGCGATGCAGAAATACTTATATTGGAAAATATAGCATATTTTTGTCTCATTTCATCGAGCTTTCTATAAGTTTTTGTGATCTAGTAGCATGCGAACATGCGAACATTTAGTAGTCAAATTAGTTTAATTTGAATTAAATTAAAACATTTTGTCTTTTATTGCTATCGATCTTATAAATCTTGTTCAAGTATTACTTATTGTGCCTTTAAACCGTGATTCAACTCAAAATGCTATGCTTTGCATTGACCGTTTCAAGGGGAACATCCCAGTAATATTCATTGCTGTTTGATTGTGTCATTGTTTTTGTCGTGTGTCTAAACGTTTGGCAAATTGTCACGTGTCTCTAAAACGGTATCAGGAACCATATATAAATGATAAGAATGATCTCCTGCTCATGCAAATGGAGTTTCACCTTGTTTTTAGGTTGCGTTTTAACTGTTTTAAGTGTTTTTGACCGTGCTAAATGTTAAATATACGATCAATTGAATTTCAGAGGGATATTGCGTTGCAATAAGACAAAAAGAAAGAATAAACCTTCAGAAGATGAATCTGCATTCAGAGAAAATATGACTAACGGGAAAAGTATGGAGGACACTGTCGTTCATCATAATTATTTTGTCCTAGAGAAATTGGAGCGATCAATTAACGACCATGTTGAACACAATTATGAACCGAATGAAGCAAATGGTGAGGAAGATTATAATACAATCCATGAGACTGGGGCACCATATGAAGACGTGAAAGAGAACCGTGACTATGATCACACAACCAATCTCTTCACATCAGGATTCGATGCAAAAAAAACTGACAATGTATACAATAAACTCAAGATAGTTCGACCAGAAAGCAATGGTCATGAAGAAAGAGACGGGCCAATCTTGGCGCACGTTTCGGAAGACGACTACGATACAACTTCAGCCGTAGTGGTCCATGGACAGGATGACGTTAGTGACTATAATCATAAACCGCACACTGCTTATAAAGCAGGTGCCACAGGCGATGATATCAAAGGCGATCAAGAGGGCGACTACGATGGCATTAAGTGTATGAAGTTGCAAGTCGCCCAACCCGACGATTATGTCTACTCAACTGTTAACAAAGAAGAATGAAATGAAAAAAATACCGCAGTCAACGTCAATAATATGTTTTAATATGTTTTGAGAGATATAACGAGATGTTTGACTTGTATTTTATTTTGGTAGAATGTTTAGTTGTGGATGTCCATATAAATAGTTTTGTTCAGGGAGGGAGTACGTGAGTGCGTGAGGGAGGGGGAAATGCGTGCTTGGTCTGTACCTCAAAATAAGTGTAATATCACTTTCCGGGGTAATGCTTTAAACATTCATTTTTTTTATCACCGTATAGATCGCCAACATTAACCTAACAGTAAACTGCATACATGCACATTTTAAAATAGTGTATATGTGTAACGTGTTTTAGTAATATGTTGACACTATCAACCGTAAAAAAGACATTTCATAGTCTGTATTCATACACAGGTTTTCACTTGGCATCCGGTGCTATATCTTTTTGTTGAATGTATTCATTGATATCAATTTGAACAGATTTGAAAGGTCTGGAAGAGTTATTAAAGAATTTAACGGCTTCATATTATGTAATATATAGAAATATTCAAACCCCAGATGCATCACCAGAAGAGAAACGCTTCTAATAGCAATACATAAACAATGACTCAACTTGGAGTCTGTCACCGCTTTGGAACGGACAATTCAAAGCGTTGAAGTTTAAATCAGTGTACGCTAGAAATGGCGTGGCAGATGCCGACGCGTATCCCCACGCCGCATAGATGTTATATTAAAAGGCAATTTGGGTGGATAAGGACTATGTTGGTGGGGCCCCGGGTGGGTAATGTGGACATGG
>VMBQ01009252.1:5449-32543 GCA_007657795.1 Dreissena rostriformis
AAAGTTAGGTCAAGCTAATTGTTTGTCATGATATCTCTTTAAACCTCACGCCATATGCAAGTAGTGTTGCCATGATCGCAACATCTTGATGAATTATAATTCAATTTTTTGTCTCATAAACATTTACTTTGTTTAACAAACAACCTCTACAAAGTTATCATTCCTACTGCCTTTTGGCACCTCATGAACCTGAAAAACTCGTAACTTTATGTTTCCTCAGGCAAATATCTTCTTTGTACAATAAACAATTTCTTCACCACGTTAACAATCCTGCTACACTCACCATGCCTCAAGAATGAAGTAATGTTCAGGTGATCTACGTCATTAGGTATTTTGCATATGTCATGAACTATAAAGTAACAGAAATTTGAAACCTTCAAACACTTTTTGGAATTTTGGAAAAAGATTCATGATTGAATGAAGGAACTTAAATTAATCTTGTAGAACATGCATAGATTTGATCTTCAGCATCTAAAAATATGTGAAATTGAAAGAACGACAATATCTTTTGGAGAGATAAATGTACCTACGTTATAAGCAAAGGACCTGTGCGACAATTCCCGGGTTTTTTAGTCTGTTTAGTTAACACCTTAGTAACGTTTTCCATATATAAAAATGCTCACCATTCCAACTTTAAGCGCCAGGTGGGACAAGGGATAGTAAGAGAAAGTCACATGCTTGAGTACATTTTAACCCATGCGAATTGAACGCTTTTTTCGCATAAAAAAACAGTGGAGCAATACAGGGCCACCATGGCCCTCTTGTTTGTGAGTGCCCTAGGGCCCACAGCCCTGTTTTAACTATGATCTTGTAACTTTGTTGTTTATTTGAAGACATGTTGTATTTGGTATAAATTACAGCAACAAAAATTGCAGTTTGTTCATGTTATCACATCCTATGTTTTCCTTTTGTTTAATTGCAGATGATGACATTGAAACTTAATACATGTATGTAGAGCCATGGAACAAAAGAAAATGTGAACCTGTACTGTACAAAACCCTACACCTAATGGTTACGCCAAAATTGTATCAGTTTAAGATTAATTCAGCACTATGTGAGCCTCACTCTGGGAAAACAGGGTTTAATGCATGTGCTTTAAGTGTCTTATAATATAATAGGCTTATCAGGGACGACACTGTCCGCCTAAAGTGGATTTTTGCTAAGAGGAGACTTCCTTTAAACGAAAAATACAACAAAAGCAAAAAGTTTTGTCTCTGATTAGCCTGTGTGGACTGTACAGGCTCATCTTAGATGACACTTTTCACACATGTTTTAAACCCTGTTTTCCCAGAGCAATGCTTATGTGTCATGACATTAAATATATGTTTTTTACTTATACTATTTTTTCTTTAATCATTTATATCAATTTTTAAATTAAAAACCATGTACAATGAACATTAGAATGTTTGTTCACCGTGTTATTCCATTCTGATATGTTTGTTTGGGCTATGATGAAATAAACCTTTTTATTGTGGAGGGGTAATTCTTAATTACATAATATTATAATATAACTCAAGTCACATGATTTTTTATGGGATATATTTATTCAAAATACATGGTGTTTTGTCTTTTTAATGGAATCCAATATATGTCAAGGCTCATTTTGCCCTTCCCCAAATCAGCTAATGTCAAATTATGGAAAAAGACATTTCCATTTTGTCACATCATTTTCTTTATAAAATAAATTAATTGACCGAGTTAAATTTCAGTGATAAATGGTTACAATGGTTGAGGAAATTATATTCAGAACTGGATGTCAGTCTGTGATTCCCTTTTTTTATGAAATGAGTCTTGCTCTTTGAAAACCTAGCTTACTGCATATGAGTGAAGTGGTGTCCAATATTAGCCTGTGCAGTCTGCACAGGAAAATTAATCAGGAATAACACTTTCAGCTTTTATGGAATTTTTGCGTTTAACGGGAGTCTTTTCTTATTCAGAAATCAAGTTAAGGCGGAAAGTGTCGTCCCTAATTAGCTTGTGCAGACTGCACAGGCTAATCTGGGATTACACTTTACTCACATGAATTATGCAGACTGCACAGGCTAATCTGGGATGACACTTTACTCACATGAATTAATCCCAGTTTTCATAGAATGAGGCTTAAATGATTGAAGTTCATGACATAGTGCTAAAACCACTTAAAATGGGGACCAATATGTGATCTCTTAGATAGACTTGTTTCTGTACATATTTTTCATATGAGTCTCGCTCTGTTAAAAGGGGGTTAAATGCATCAGGGACAACACTTTCTGCTTTGATTGTATTTTGTGTTGAAAGGAAGACTGTTCTTGACAAAAATCCAGTTTAGGCAGAAAGTGTCGTCCCTGATTAGCCTGTGCGGACTGCACAGGCTAAACTGGGACGACACTTTATGCACATGCATTAAACTCCATTTTCACAGAGCGCGGCTCATATATATTTGACAATATTGTTTGTGACTTTTGTATGATCCAATTTTATTTTAATGTTTATTTTTTTGTTTTTTATTTGTAAACAGAAGTTTTTTATATGCATCTTTACAGGTTGATTTAGTATGTTTTAATATGTTATTTTTACACTCTTTTTAAAACAATGTAGTCGTTTATAATGCAGAGTTTTGATCAAAAAACGTTTTAGAATAGAAAACATGAATTTTATGTATCTTGGACTGTTGGTTGTAATGATTGCATTGCCATGTAATGATAAAAATATATTTCTATTTCTCATATGATCGTACCAAACACTGTCTTTAATAAAAAATAGCTTTTCATCAAAATTGAGTTGTTTACTTGAAGTTCATATTTTTTACTCTAAAGCAGTGTTTGCCTGTTTGGTATAACAACAGGTTGTTATAATAATTGTCATTTCTTGCAACAATAATTTGTTTGTTCAGTTTGTTTAAAATGTTTTATTCTGTCAACTGTAATTTGACTGACTTTATCCTTAATAGTTTTTGTAATAGTCCCATAGCATATTGTCAGCTGTTGTGTCATACTTAATGCCAACAGATTCTGATTTCTAACGAAAGTTAAGTACATTGTAGATTATTAAAATATGTTTAGAAGTACTTTCAGGTTGTATTATTGTTGTTAATGTGTGTATTTATTCAAACAGCCTCTGCACACTTTTATTCAAATAAGGTGATGTTGTTTGAAGTATGGCTTTTTTCCATTCAGCTCTTATAGCATCTGTCATGTTGAAAAGTTTAAACTCAGGTATTTGAATAGCCACAATAGCCACATGATCTGTCTGTTTTGATGAACAAATATTGAGGTATATTTCATGTTACACTCGTGTTAAAAATAATGTGAATTTACATGTATATGTGCTTATGCAGAAATTATGGAACCACTAAACTTATTACTTTACATGGCTTTGTAAATAATCTTAACACATATTAAGTTTAAATTTATTTTGTAAATCATTATGACAAAACCTGAATTTTAATTAAGTAATTAAAATGAACAAAGCTTATGATTTTTTTTGTATTTTAATGTTATTTTCTAACCATAAAGCACTGTGCAACATGTAAGAGTTACTTAATTTGTTAAGAGTGTATTTCGTTGTTTTTGCATTATTAAGAAGTGTTTTACATTGAAATTGTTTATTTTTTTCTGAAAGAACACAATGCCAGCAGTTTTTGTGTACAGATATATTAGTTCTTTTTGGCAGTTCTCACTTGTTTTAAATAGCACTATATCACAGAGTTTATTTTTTACTTAGCTATATATTAGTTACACTGTTACAATATGGGCCCAATATACCTCTGGATATTTACCTCTTATAAAACTACTTGTTAAACCATGTATTCCAGTTGTATTGTAATTATAGCTTAAACTATACATTCTAAATGTACTTTTTACTTGCTTCAAGTATTTCATTATTTTATAGAGCCTCATTTTCTGAAATATGGGCTTAATGCATGTGTGTAAAGTGTAATCCTAGCTTGTACGCAGTTCGCACAGGCTGATCAGGGACGTTACTTTCGGCCTTCACTGGTTTTTCCGCAATTTCGTGAAGCACATACTTCTTTTAAACAAAAAATTCCATAAAAGCGGAATGTGTTGTCTCTGATAAGCAAGTTTGGTGCCCAGGCTAATCTGGAATGACACTATGTGCACATGCATTAAGCCCGGTTTTCTCGGAGCAAGGCTCAAATGTACATTTTATTTGATTCAAGCATTTCTTGATATAATTTTGCAATAAAGCTTACTATTAAAAAGTTGCCAAAATTAATGCTTAAATGTTCGCATGAAATGGTTACAGGGAATCTGAATTTCCAAGGATAATATTTGGACAGGTTATTTCTATTAAATTGTTTGAATAGCAGAACTCTTTAATCTAAATAATTTAAAGTTGCCCTCATACAAACGGGAGACTGACGTTATGTTACCTTTTCATCACAAATAGAATGGACATTGACATTGTGACAGTGCGAAACATTGTAACATTTTGCTATAATGTCCATCTGAAATTATCCATAGTTTAGTGCTACCATTTATTGTTTTAAATATAACTTTCTTAATCGTCTTTTCTATATTGTTTCTTGTGTATACCGATAATGCTTGCTTATGTAACATTGATTGTATATTTAGTTGATTTTGTAGCTAGTCTGTTAGTCTGCTTTATGAAACTGGTGCAATATGAGAGCTGTTTTGTGTAAACATTATTGCCTGTGTAAATGATGGGCCGGCAAACAATTAATAAAACTTCTGTCAAAGATTTCAAAAACAAAAACCATGTTTTTCTACAAGGGTTGCAAAATTAGTACGGAAGACCAAATGTATGATTCAGTAGCCATTTAATCCCAAGGCGGTTCAACCCAAGGCGGTTCAAACCGTGTAGCGAAAGACTTGGTATAACCCATAGGTTTCGTTGTGAATTCCGTCAAACTGCATACAATTATTACCCATGTATGCTTGTTTTTTGATGATTCCATGTATATTTGATTAACCCTTTACCACTTAGATTCACATTTTGACATGTTTGTAGTCCTTTAGAAAATCACATTAACCCTTTGAGCGCTGGAACCGGATTTTGAAGGCCTTTTCAAACAGTTTGGATCCAGATGAGACGCTACACAGCGTGGCGTCTCATCAGGATCCAATTTGTTTGCTGTTCTGATAGTATTATTTGAAAAAAATCAAAGAAAATGCTAATTTTAGAAATTCAGCAGACGACATTTTAGCAGACGACAAATTTCCCAGAATGCAAAGGGTTAAGACCTTTCAAGTATCAAAGGCTTCATTTCCAATCCTAAGGCACTGATGAGCAGCAAACAACAAAAAAACTGAACAGACTGTGAGTTACTCGCAGGCTGTTCTGGTTTTCTGCTGTTTGTATATGCCATTTTCACTTTGCTTCTGAGCGGGAAAGGGTTTAAAGAAATATTGTTTAAACTAAACCGAGTTGCGGAAACCTGCTGATCTTTTTATCAAACATCATTTCATGTTATGCTTCTTGATGTTGTAAGGTTTGGTGATTAAATCTGACAAGTTAAAGACTGTAAATTTCATACTTAAATTAAATGGAGATATCAGTGAAAGAGTTAATTTAAACATTTTCAATGAATACATTATTATTCTTTATATCAGTGAAAGAGTTAATTTAAACATTTTCAATGAATACATTATTATTCTTTACAGCACGTGCCTCTTTATTTGCACAGTTATTTGTTAATGAGATTTTACAAAGGCTTTAGTGTTTGCATTGGAACAGCTTTCCTACAAACTCGCTCAATCTGGATTGCTATTGTTTTTCTTTTGTGATGTTTTAAATTTGTATTGTTTTATCCATAAGCGGTTCAAACCTGTTTTTTTTTGCTTTCCGTTGCATTTGCTTTCTAGTTCAATATAGTTTGTCATTTTCATTGTATTAAATAGAACTGTTAGGAAAGAAAAGCCAAACTTTTTGTTGAGTCCGTTAGCGGAAATCTCGATAATTCAGTCACAATAGTCGAGTGTATGTCCTTGCTTGTGTGAGTTGAGCTTGTCCTGACTGTTAATCTGTAATTCATGGTGCAATTTTATTATGCCCCCGGTAGGGTGGCATATAGAAGTTGAATTGTCCTCTGTCTGTCTGTCCGTCCGTCCGAAAACTTTAATATTGGTCATAACTTTTGCAATATTGAAGATAGCAACTTGATATATGGCATGCATGTGTATCTCATGGAGCTGCACATTTTGAGTGGTGAAAGGTCAAGGTCATCCTTTAAGATCAAAGGTAAAAAAAACAAAATCCAAGGGAAGTAATAAGCTTTAAAGGGAGATAATTTCTAAAGCCTTCTTTCCTATACATTCAACCATTCCTATAAATTCGAACAACCCCTTATTTTGGTAATTATGGCATATTTTTGATAAAACTTAAGTTTGTTATGCTTATTTAAAAAAATCTGTAACATAGATGTTGAATTTTGGTTAAAAACATGTGAATTTTAGATTTTGTTAAGAAAAAAATAAATTTAGGTAAAAATTAAGTAAAATCAGCTACACATGCTCAGTGTACCAATAATTCTGAAAATATTCACTTTTAAACAGTATTTTTTGTGTTTATTAGTCTACAAGAATATTTATTTAATGATTTATATCAAAATTACTTCAAATGTTTTATGTTTTCCTATAAAAATGATGACCGAACAGATTGATAGGAAAGATACCAACAAATCAGGGTTGCTAGGGTGTCCACCTAGAATTGGCCTGTTACTAAGGAAATACCTGCGTTGTAAATTATTTTGCCATACTTTTGTGGGGAAGATATAAAATGTTTAATTAAATGTCTCACTTGTGCTGAAAATCTTTTCATTCAGTAGAAAAAGTCAATTTCACTCTTAAGTGGTTGAATGTATAGGAAAGAAGGCTACCTGCCAAATGATAAATAGAAATTTTATTTTAAAGCGGCGCAGTAGGGGGCATTGTGTTTTTGACAAACACATCTCTTGTAAAAACATACCAAAAATGTTGATCATCATCAGACGATATGTCTTTTGTAACACTTGTTTCCCTGTCTCAAAGGTCAAGGTCACAGATAAAATATGGCTTTAAAACAGTTTTGCTGGACTGTAATCTTCTCAGTCAAAATGCAATTTTAATACAACTTACAACAAATAATCATCTTGAAGCTTGTAACAATTGTCTCCCTATCTCAATGATCAAGGTCACACTTAGAGGTCAAATGTCAAATTTGGTCATAAACATCTTTTTTTGATTGTTACTTTGTCATTCAGCAAGCGATTATGAAATAAATTACCATAAAAGTCCACGGTGAGAAGACGATCCTGAAAGGTCAACATCAAACTTAAACCTCAAAGGTTGAATACGGCCATGAAACAGCTTACAACAAGTTAACAATGTGGAGAGTGTGTGTCACACCTTGATTAAAGGTCAGTGTCACACTAAGGTCAATGTCACACCTTTATCGAAGGTCAATGTCACAATAAGGTCAAAAAGTCACACTTGTGCATTGTTAAAGAATGACAAGGATTTATTGACGGCTCGACATATTGTCGACTGGCATCTAGTTTATTTGTTATCATGTACCTGATTGTATTTACCATGAAGGTTTAACATGTAATATTTTGTGAAACACGTGCATTTGTAGGTGAAGAATTACCACTTATAATGATTCAAAAATAAAAATCGAAGTTCCTTAATTGTTAAAAATAAAAAATTCATGATCAGCAATTAACGCAATTTACCACGATGTATTGTATAATATGACATTGATAGATATACATGTACACATATACAATTGTGGCGATTTCTGAGAAAACTGGGCAAAATGCTTGTGCGTAAATTGTCATCCCAGATTAGCCTGTGCAGTCCGCACAGGCTAATCAGGGACGACAATTTCCGCTTTTATGGCATTTGTGGTATTAATGATGTCTATTCTTAGCGAAAATCTAGTTTAGGCGGAAAGTGTCGTCCCGGATTAGCCTGTGTGGACTGCACAGGCTAATCTGGGATGACACTTTACGCACAAGCATTTTGCCCAGTTTTCTCAGAACACGCCACATATACAATTTATAAGCGGAGGCTCTAATCGATGATGTGTCACATTAAACAAAAATAGACATTCAGACTTATTGTATTGCTCGTGTTCAAATGTGTATTTATAACATGAAATGATATGTCAACACTATCGTATTATGTTAAACCATCAACATAAATTGTATCATGTTTATATAGCACTTAATACTATTACATAAGTGCTTGCTTGTCTACAGACGAGTACCATGTAATTATATGACAATTATTTGCAAGCATATGTTGATAATTTGCATACTTCGTATTTTATATAAAATAAATAAACTGCTCATTAACTGGAAAATATCTTGTGTGTCTTTATCCCTAGTACGAAATGTTAACACTACCGCTTGCATGTCTTTATCCCTAGTGCGACATGTTAACACTTCCGCTTGTGTGTCTTTATCCCTAGTGCGACATGTTCCCACTACCGCTTGCGTGTCTTTATCCCTAGTACGACATGTTCACACTTCCGCTTGTGTGTCTTTATCCCTAGTGCGACATGTTCACACTACCGCTTGCGTGTCTTTATCCCTAGTGCGACATGTTCAAACTACCGCTTGCGTGTCTTTATCCCTAGTGCGACATGTTCACACTACCGCGTGTGTGTCTTTATCCCTATAACGTCATCATATGTTCACACTACCGCTTGCGTGTCTTTATCCCTAGTGCGACATGTTCACACTACCGCTTGCGGGTCTTTATCCCTAGTGCGACATGTTCACACTGCCGCTTGTGTGTCTTTATCCCTAGTGCGACATGTTCACACTACCGCTTGCGTGTCTTTATCCCTTGTGCGACATGTTCACACTACCGCTTGCGTGTCTTTATCCCTAGTGCGACATGTTCACACTACCGCTTGTGTTTTTTTATCAACAAAAAAGCAATTTACATAATTTAATAGTAAACATTATTTGAGATCAATCACAATTGCAGGTTGATAGATTGGCAAAACTACTTTTAATAGCGAGTCCATCCGCTTGTTGAACTAAGGACGATCTAGGCGATAAAGCTACAATAGAAGATGTGAATTCGGCATTTATTTTCAATACAGCCGCAATAAAATAGTCTGTTTTATTCTAAAGAAATGAATAGATATTAATGACTTCCTGCTTACGTACCAGAAGAAAGACTCTGAAATAATGTGTGACGAACTGCATTGAATTAAGCCAAAAGATTGTTCGTTTCTCGCACAAAGGGGTACGCAGGTCGGCCAATCTTTTTTGTTAACACTTTTTACAATACACATAGTATTTCCCATTTTAATAAGACTGTTTAAGGTTTTACCTTATATATGCAATTTAATTTTGCGAATATGATCGAAAACTAAACCTGGTCAAAAAAGGTAACGGTCGGCACCGTAATTTAGGTGCGATCATATTAGTGGAACTAAAGAAAAGCCGTATATGCTATACATACTGACACATAGAATGACTCGCCAACTAAACTATAATATAATACTCCGCAACATGCTACGGTTCGTGCATAGCGTAATGTTGTCATCTTCATACAAATAATAATAATATGACACATTTATTTAACATAATAACCATGTTCCCGATTTTATTATTTAAAAATATGATGTGGCCGAAAATCCATGACTGGCGAACGATTCGGTTGCTTTTCATGGATGTATTCATCCTAGGATTAAACAAAACAACAACAACAAAACAGATCCCGTGTTTAAAGAACCCCATTCAAAATACTGTATGATGCCAGAAGGAAATGTGCATCGTGACATTTATAAATAGGGTGTCATTTACCCTTATTATACATTCATTTATATTTGGAAGATTGAGTGAATACATGTACACGATTTACATTATTATGTTTATGTAGGGAGTCTAATAAACCCTCTTTCACCGGTCTCCGCTTAATTTGTTGTTTTTAAGTTTAATATAAAAGAACAAAAAAAACACTCAACAACATGATATCACTCACACGGCGCATATTACACCATTTAAAGGCACGAGTATACGTCTTTCCAGTGCAAGCGTAATAATTAATTAAGAATGAAACTCGGCAAAGCCTTTAATGGGGATTTCTGCTTGTTTCTGGCGTGTTGGCGGCTTGAAGCTTGCCTACTCAACATGATGCATGAAAAAAAAGACAACACATGTCATACTTGTCGTATTGGCGCCTTTTTTGACGTTCTGGTGGGTATATTTATCATTCTTTATGGCGGCAAGTTGGCGGGTTTTAAGGTCGTCAACACGACAACAGACCAGAATGCCAAATATTCCAACCAGAAAGAAAAAAAAAAGGGGTTACGGGAAAGTAGTACCCGTCCACCTCTCGATAAATTTGAAAGAGGACGGGAACCAAGCTGACTTACCTTTATCAATGGCCCTGGGTTGGGTAATGTGGACATGGATGGTCGAGATAGACCGTGTTGTCATAAGAGTTGTTCAGTATTAATTTGAAGTCAATTGGTGAATAAATGAAGAAGTTATGTTAAAACAAAATTTTGGGTGGGCTTGGTCTATGTGTGCGGGGCGCCCCAGGGTTGGTTATTGGGCCATCCATAGTTGAGATCGACCGTATTGTTATAAGAGATGTTCAGTATCAATTTGAAGTAAATTGGTGTAGAAATGAAGAAGTTAATATAAAATAACCTTAACAAATGAGTGAAAATCTCTGACCCGGCCCCACCCCATACCCATTCTCCACTATCTTCTCCTTCACTATTAGCACTGGAACCTTGAAAGTAAACACACATGGTAGCTATGAGCATATGTGCGACGGTGCACTATTTGGAATTTTGATCCGACCCATGGGTCAAAAGTTATTATCATGTGCGTCGCATGTTGTTAGTAAAATGAGTTGTTTACCCATTGTACCCATTTATTTACCCATAACCTTTACCCAGGGGTCAGATCAAAATTCCGTCACCGTCAACGTCGCACATATGCTCATAGCTACCACGTGTGTAAGTTTCAAGGTTCTAATGCTAATAGTGTAGGAGGAGATAGTAGCCGATAAAAAAAGAAAAGAAAGCGGAGATCAATACAATAACCACACGCTTTTAAAAGCGTGGGGATAATGATCATCATATGTGTATGACTTAAACTTATTACAAGAACCACTGTATGCATTTTAATATGACTGTTTGTAAGTATCTGAGTGCTTATTTAGTCTGCTTATGAATATAAGCGCCAACATATCGGCACAGCAGTGTAGGACCACAACAGCTATTTTCATGTCGACATAAAGATTACTACGATCAAACAGAGCATCGTGTGTACAGTTGACTTAAACGTCTGTCATATAAAATCTTGATCCTGAAGAAGTCGTCTTCATGGCTAATTGTTTATAATAATTAAAAATTCAGCGACACGTGAATTACCAGAGACATATACCAGTTTCCTGTTGAAATTGTGATTGCCTAAAGAAATACAATTCCAGTCTGGCATTGAGTTAAAAATGAGAACGTTAGCACATTCTTACATTGAAGTCGACTTGCTGGAAAGGGCAAAATATGTCGTTTAGAAACATTTTCCACCTTGAAAATGAGCATGAAACGTCCCCCCAACAAAAGCGATACAGATAAAAACGCTGTGATTAGGGCGGAATTGTACTTGAGTCAAGTGTATAATATGTAAAACATGCAAAGCATTTTTATATTTAGACGTTCGTCTTTGTTTAAAAAAATAATGTTTCTTGAAAGTATTTAAATAATAATAACATTTGCGAATCAATTATACAGAGCTCAAGCAACAACAATTAAAGAACAGTATTCGTTGTTATGAAGTTTATTTGGGAGTACTTCCTCTTTAAATATAGTGTCACTAATAAAGTTCGTGAGTCAATGTGTCTGTTAAACTATTGATGTTTCAGACGGCACTAATATATTTGTATGTGTATATACAACTTTTATTAATTTTCAATAAAATAGCCACTCTACTGTTCAGGAAAACATCACATGCGGATCATAGTCTGCCTTTGAAAACGGCCGAAAAAGTAATGCATTGATGAAAAATTATATACGAGCATTACTCTTCGTTGTCTGGATATTATTCATAATTGTTCTACCCTTAGTTTTTTGTTGCGACATAATTGCACACCGTTCACGTACCCTCAAACATAAAACAGACAAATATAATGGTTTGGTCATTTCGTTTTAATAAAAACATATATCAGAGGTCATGTTTTAATTATATGAAATGGCTGAAACTCAAAGACTACATGTATCGTGCGTGTTCGCCACCATCCACAGGGCGGGCGAAGACAAAACAATTACATTACTTTCGAGAGGACATTCACATCGTAATTTGTAAACAAAATGTGCACCTCCGACAGAGTATCCTATTATGTTTATACATAGCCAGCAAATTGAACAATTTTGACACATTCGTCACTGGACTCATCCATTGTTTTTTTTATCTTTGTTCCGACTTTGGTACTCAGTCGCTATATTTAATCTATACCTCTGTTTTGCTCCTATAACAATACAATACTACGTACTTTTAAAGATAAGCTTGACTATTTTGTTATACTAATGTTTATTATCACACCTCATAACGGAATATTCTCTTTTCGTTGTCATTGCCGTGTCAAATGCTGCACGTTTATTCTTTCCATGCCATTATTCTTTGATACATAGTCAGTAATATAGGTCCCTAGAAAAAATGTTGGAATATTATCTGAGTACTACTATATTATAGCTTTAAATTATGATAAATTAATGTAAAGGGTCTTAAGAAACTTTATTAACAAGTACCGGCTCATTTTATGTCTTTAGTTTGAATATAAGTGGAGGGAAACATCTCTCAATAACATGTCAGAGAAAATAAGAATACAATATATGTTTAGGATCTTACATGCTGCATTCCAATTTAGACTGTATACTGGATAAAGATTTGAACCGGGCTGAATTCACATTAACTATTAAGTTATTGACCCTGTATCGGGCTCAGTAAGACGACGTGTATTTACTACTATTTATCTTCTGCTGATCAAGTTGAAGCAATTTAGATCTTGATTTTGCACATAAACATGAGTTAGTTACAATATCCTACAGCATATGTTGACGATGTATCACTAGATAGACGTATTTTCGTATAAGACTCAATTTGGTTAAAATGACATTTCAGTAAATTAATGTTGAAACGACTTCTGTCGATATAATAACAGTTATTTCGCGCTTGTTTGAAATGTTATTTTTCATCTTATCTTTATTTGTGATAGCGGATGTTGTCGCAAAAGATGGTATCAAAACATCAGCCGACTGCTTTTTTCGGGCATGTTTGATAAATCATTGAAGGACGCAAACAAACAGCTCCAAGCAATATCACACATGCTCGCCGTGGTAGAGACAGAGAATGACGTGTTTAAACGAGCCGATATATATTCTCAAGTTCACATGTGTTCTTAATATTTCATTTGATAGTGATATGTTTTAAGTTGGAACATATATACATATAGGATTGAAGGGATATATATATATGATCAGAGATACCTGAACTGGTCAAATTTGCTTTATCTTATAGAAATGTCAGTTCGCATGAGCTTCGAGTACCAGTACGTGACTTATTGTGGGAAATGTTATAGTCAAAGGTTATAGGAAACTGTGTCCCAAACATAAGAACTCTGGCGCTCTCGGCACTAGTTTATTGCAGATCTACCCAGCGGGGTTAAGTCTGGTTTCGAACCGTCATTGAGCAAGCCAAGGTCCTGTTCCTACGACCAGTCCATAACCGACCAACCTTCTGTATCTGAGTTGACAAAGACCCGAAAGCAGGGTGATGTGCATTAAGGTACCTAGTGAATACAAATGGTTATGTTATTTATTTTCTTATGTCCTTTACTTATTTGCATAGGTACCACAAGGTAGAACTCATCTTCCAGAAATGCGTGCGCCACCAACAACTAAAGAAAAATGTATTGCTGGATTCTGCTAGCCTGCAGGAGAAGCTATACGGACAGATTAAGGATCTACAGAAGAACACTCGTTTCAACCTTGCCTCCGGACTTTACGTGAAGCTGCGATCGAGAAGAAAAAGCACATTGCATCGGCCATGGGACTATTGGCAAAATACATATTTGACAAAATTGATGTCGAGTTTGAAATTATTTTTGTACTTCCAATAGTATCCAGATATATATTTAAATTCAACTGTGATACTCAATGTATGTTTAGAATATATATTTTGAATATATCAAATAAATGCTTAATTGCAATGTATTTATGGGAGGAGAGTTTTCGCATATTACGATATACAATATTAAGGTAAACTTCCTTTAATTATACTTCGCTTTAGGGAGTTAATTTCGGCGTGAAGGGATTTCAGTGCATTTTTATTAGCATAGCAGGCCCATTTGAGTTTCACATTCCGAACAATTTGTATAACGATAGAGTCAAAATTTAGCTTATATTGAGTTATTTTTGTCTTAATTGTAACCTGGTGACATAGTATTTTGACACACGAAACGAAGAGTCGAACTTGACATAGATACTTTTAAGATAAACATTCTGACCCAGTTTCATCAAGATTGAGTAAAAATATTGCTCCTAACTAGGTGTGTATAACAAAATAGCTTCGATGGCCTAGCCTTTGGACAAACTTGACCCAGGTACAAACGAGGCAAGATACGAATTCTAACCAAGTTTCATAAATATTGAAAAAGGTGGTCTTAAGAGTGAACTAAAATCTTTTGACGCACACCGCATATCGCACTCGACAACGGACACCGGAAATAGGTTGAACCCATCTACGTGCTCAGGTGAGCTACGAATAAAAACGTTCGTAATGCTGTTAATTATTTTAACATTTGTGTATGAGTTTCGGTACAACGTAAAAAGTACGCAACCGAGTTCTTAAGTCTAAATGAACTAGTAGTAGTGCGTTTGGTTTTGTTCCAAAAGGCCACGTGATTAAATTGCGGCAAAGGTAAAACTTTTTACTGTTTTTACACTTTTGTTTCACTAAATAAGTATTGTACATTATTCGAAAATGGATTTTAGTACGTTCAATGATATAATGATAAAATAAAGACAAATTTCCGTAAACAAGAAAAACAACGCTCTAATATGACGTCGCGACGAGAACGAGAAATGGGAATGCATAGCTACGTCAGATCACTTCGATTGGAGGTTAAGGAAGATCAAATGTTGCCTGCCAGTTAGCCGTACACAAACTTGTACCGATGCACGTTTAAAATATCTTATCTATAACTAAGTGCAAGTAAGTTTAATAAGTGGACGACACAGCACCAGAACTACTTTCTTGTCTAAACTGTGTCAACCCAAAGAGATAAGATATCCGTTAGGTCTGTGGGAAAGATGAACACGTTCATTTCTAAAATGAAGACCATACTGTTAGTTTGGGGAATTTCTTTGTTCGTATTTATACACGTCGAAGCGGTAACAGATGAGGAATTTAAATCGTTGCTTATCAGACTTTCTGTGCTCGAGGAAAAACAAGCATTTTCAGACAAACGAATCTCTGCGCTTGAAACGGAAAATAAGTTGTCCCAGAAACAAATCGCCGACTTAGACAAATACAAGACATTGTCGGTCAAAAGAATCGCTTCGCTGGAAAGAAAATTAGCATTTTTTAACGGAAGAAAAGCTGCATATGATATTCTAAAGAAACTGTATGCAAAACAAGACGACGCGTTTGAACCCGACAAAATACGTGCTGACAAAATCACCACAACGAATGGATACGACAAGAATCTGTCTAAAAAGAAAGTCGCCTCGCTTGATAAGGCCAAAATAATATCCGACATAAAACTCTCCGCGCTTGAGAACAACTATGCAGTACCACCCAACCGGAGTGGTAAAGATGATAGATACCCTGCTAAAGTTGAAATTACGAATCGGCCAATTGCTGGTAACGTTTTGTTGTTTGTATTTGACATCTATTATTTTTTCAATACTGACTAACGATTGTTTGTTTCAACATATGTTTGAATCCTTATTTGCTAAATGCATATACATTGGCTTTATAAAAACAAAAAATGTTCGGGTTTCAAAGACTCTGACTTTCAATGTTAGTACAAATAATGTTGAAAAATGAATTTTGGTGAATGTTGACCGATTACTATCATTTATAATATTCACAATTAATGTTTTAACCTATTGATATTTTGTTACAGTTCCTCTGTTTCAACAAAGAAGATTTGTTGTAGAAGGAATTGTTGCGTTTTCTGCAATGAACCTAATTTACCACGATGTATTGTATAATATGACATTGATAGATATACACATATACAATTGTGGCGTGTTCTGAGAAAACTGGGCAAAATGCTTGTGCGTAAATTGTCATCCCAGATTAGCCTGTGCACAGGCTTATCAGGGACGACAATTGCCTCTTTTATGGAATTTTTTGTTTAAATGATGTCTCTTCTTAGCGAAAATCCCAGTTANGATACAGATAATAAGATCTGGGGAGACTTGTTTTCTTCATTCAGTGGTTTTTTAATATGGCTTTAATAACAAGTGTTAAGTGCCTATGACAATAAATGTAGTGATACACGTTTCCCAATGAAAATCAAACAGAAATTACTATGAGTTTTCGGGCACTGACATTTAATTTTTTTCGTCTCCGAAATTTTTTGAAACATAAACATAAGCCAAAAAATATAGTGCCTGGAAATATAGTGGCAGTATGACGTCATGCCGATTAAATTGACGTTGGGATATTCTTGTGTTAAAGGCCATCAATCTGATTTAATATGCCGTATTAAGAAACTTATATTATTGATATAAAACAAATTGTGGATGTTATGATATGTTTGAATTGTTGTCTTGTACATCTTCAAATATGGCGAAATAAATTTGCAGCACCTATATCATACAGAAGTTTTGAAAAAGGGCAAGTAGCTCTTGATAACTGAATTGTTAAATAGCATTACATAACAAAACACTATTCTTTAAAAAAGCAATTAGGTTATCGCACTTGAGTCTACTTGACATCATACCGAAAATGATAGGAAACATAAATTGGGAACTTTAAAATTATTTTCTTACTACGATTATTTCGAATGCATAAATTTAAAAATATCGGGTAAATTCATTTTCTATCATCGGAATGCATGCAAATGTTCCCATATTACGCAAGTGTTACGGTCCACTCAGTTCTTGCATTCGTCTGCCGGTTGTTTGACCGTCAGCTTGTGGTAAAAACCATGTGTGATTAGTAACTGGATGAATATGCAACTGTAGAACTCTGATACAATTTAACTGTCCCAAACATTGAACGTATTTGTTAAAGGGAAACATCCGAAAAATAAGTTGTGCATGATAAAATACAAATATATTTATTATGTTCCCAGGACATAAGTGTTCAATAACACTTATAAAATGCTCGTGTATCTACATATACCACAGTAACAGACATGTTAACGGTGAAAGCTCGCAGTATCACTTGTTCTGTTGCAATATGTCCTTATTGGTATAGCACTTGCTTCTTTCTCGTTATGATTTTCGTTTTATATTACATTTTTAGATTTATTCCCCGACTCGAATTATATAATTTGAAGGTATCTAAAATGTTGTTATCGGTTGGCACTACTTTGCACACATTAATTGATTTAAGGTGAAAGTGCTGGGCCCGAAGTCATCAAACAATTCTTATACTTAAGTTTTTAGAATTAGAATAAAGAATCGTCTTTAAATTGAAATATTCAATGCATGCTTGTTTGAGTCAAACTTAGCATCAATAGCTTCTTTCTACATCATGCTTCACGTAGAACATTCTTCATGATATAATAAACAGTGGTAGACTGTTTATTTATACACGCTGGGCGAATTGTTTTGATTCTAAGGATATTCTTTATTATTATGTCTAATAATGGGTTGGTGAATACGGGCCCTGCTCTGATTACATATACGATCTGTGCGTCTGTTGTGTGAAGTCCTATTTCATGCAAAACAAGAGTCAGCAGCAGATATTTATTAATTAACACCAAAAACGTGAACAATATGAGTTATTGCATGCTTTGATATGCATGTGTATAGAGTGTGATGTCGGCGTTTTATAGTACCGGAAAAGTACTACTCATTCAAGGCGTTACGGAAATGCTAAGGAATGCAAAACAAGTACTAATGGTAGTTTTACAAATATGTTTAAGAAAGAGCCCGCTCTGAAAAGCACAATCTCGATGAGTAGTCAAATCAGAATAGGTTTATTGCTTGCGCGTATAAGTGTAATAGCATTTTATTGGCTTTATAGTAAATATAGTAATAATAAAACTAGCTGGAAGTTAGTTATTGTAAACATCTGTTAGTATTTTATTCAAACATAATTTGAAAAAGATTTGACTTTTGTTAATATGATAAACACGAGATGTGCTTGTCAGAAACACAATGTCCCCTACTGCGCCGCTTTGATTTAATATATATATTTGTTTTATTTAAATGGAATATATTGTGCCACAAAAAAAATGTATTTTATATTTTGTTAAATCTATGTTACCAGACCACATCTATCGTTGACATTTGGCTATTGCTATAAGGAACACTGATTGCTTATGTGTTAACTTTATTGTACGAAATATATTACTAAATATTCGATGATTTTCAGCGTTATAGGGGCTTTAATAACATATCGTTAAAAACACATTAATCAAAATATACTTCTTTTTTTAAACATTAGCTCGAAATATAGGACTTGCATGAACAATGAAAATCAGTTGCGTATTGCTACTTTATTCTAATTGCGAAGATAACAATACCGATTGCAACGCTTCACTGATCGGAAACACATGTATAAGCTAAATATTTGTATGTTTGCAGAATACACACATACAGCTTTCCGCGAGCGATATTGAATAGTGCAAAAATTATTTATCTTAAGTTAACACGACAAAACGAAGTTAGCAAAGGTTTGTGAAAATGTGGTTATGACTTCATAACATCTGTATCAGAGGGGGTACTCACGTGACAAATCAGACGGCGACGTCCGTGCCAAGACAGGTATTTTACGCCGTTGTATA
Organism: Dreissena rostriformis; assembly: GCA_007657795.1. Classification (NCBI taxonomy): domain Eukaryota; kingdom Metazoa; phylum Mollusca; class Bivalvia; order Myida; family Dreissenidae; genus Dreissena; species Dreissena rostriformis. The sequence continues at coordinate 24,391 of VMBQ01009252.1, forward strand.
CCCTTTATTACTTGTATTAATTGTTTTAATTCCGCTCACTGTCTAGCTATATAAGCAAGAAAGTGATTAGCGTTTATTTAAAATTCGCTTTATATTTCGACTTTACTTGCTGCGAATTTTCTTAGTGGAGCTGTAATTAGGTCAACCCGCTAAAAAAAATCGCAGCGAGTGAAGTCGAGATATAAAGCGAATATTTATACGCAATAAACGCTAAGAACTTTCTCGCTGGAAAATGAGCGGTATTTAAAAAAAAATAAAAAATAAAGGGTATAAAACGGCAAAAAATAACTGTCTCTGCATGGACGTCGCCATCTTGCTTGTCACGTGATTACGCTCTCTGTGTATGTTTGGGCAATATATTATTATGTTCGGGTTTTGTTAAAATGTGATTTATGTTATATTCAAATGATGTTGTATTTTCATGAATACGATTCTTATGATTCAAAAAATACAGCCATCATCTTTCTTGTAGCATACTTTGAACAATGCTATTTCAAAGAAGACGAACGAATCGGTTCATGTTATCTTCGAAATTAGTTAAAGTCATGCACCAGCCTCCTTCAGACATTTTCCTAGATGCATTTTCCCATTATGTATACATCATATGAAAATACGAGTATAATATAAAGAAAAGCCGAGAAACCGCTGTTAAATCTTTGAACATTTTATGTACAATGTTATGAGACGGTTCTCTGTGACATCTTCATTGTACATTGTACGTTGTACTTATTGATTTTTTACTATTTCGTAGATGTATAAACATTATTGTGGTATCTGCAATGGTTTGTGTTGTAATGCGTTTTGACCTTTTTTAAATTAAATGGTCACTTGTCTGAAATCAATGATCATTAAGTGAATAGTGCATGTTATTTATATTAAATATATAGCTGGCCCTTTATTTGCGCCAAGTTTAAACGTGAAAATCAAAGATTGTGACAGTTTTTTTAGACGGGCCTGCGTCGTGATTTATTTAAACTTTCAACTCGAAATGTAGTTCAGACTTGGTAAATAAATCGTGGTGTTAATTGGAATAGATATAGACCCATGTCAATAAATATATTTAGGACATGTTCTCTTTAGGTGTGTCATGTCACGGAACCGAACCCGTTGAACGAGTCGGGAACGACGCTTATTTATTATTCAGGTTGGGTCAACACGAATAGATAAGATCACTGTCTGTTTGTAAAGCATCGGAATGTCCGATACTCACGTTCATTAACAAAATTAAAGATCTTGTCAATTAGTGGTGTACACATTGAAGTTGAAACAGATGAGGATGTCAAGCTATGTTTATCAGGCTTTCTGTGCAGATGACAAACAAGCATTTTCCTATACACGAATAGGGGCGCTTGTAAACGAAAAGGAAAAATATCTAGCATTAAGAAACATACAACCGAATGTATGGAAGATTAGTCTCTGTGAATAGAGGCTTAGTTAAACAAATAAATTCACGAGGCTTCAACTTAGAATACGAGTTAAACACACTCATACAATGACATGGTGATTAACTTGAACCGCTACATTAGAATTTTCTTTTGTTCCGGGTATAAAAGCCAAAATAACATTTTATTTCAACACATTGTATTTAAAGTATAAAGAGATGACATTGGCGAGATGTTGTCATTTATTTCGGTTGGCCTTGTGTTACGTTTTCAATGTGGTGTAGTTTACGGTCATTGTTTGATTGTGTTTAACTCGTTTTCTAAGTTCGAACCGACTTGAGGCATAATACATTTATTTGTTAAAATTTATCAAATAAAGCTCTGTAAGATTAAGCTTATACACCCATATATATGATCGTACAAAGTTCCACACCCAGAGAATGTCAATACATGGAGAATATAAACCCGAGAGTTTTAATATATGGGAATTATTTATTTACAAAGTTTATATTTGAATTGTGGTTGCATTGTGATTGAGCTATAGTTGCAAATTTCTATATTTATTCTTACATAAGACATTGTTCAATTTGTAAAATCGTGTATAATATCATTCAGAAAGGGAAGCAATTTCCAATGGAGACTTCTATTGCATGTTAATGCTATTTTTGTGACTTTTCTTTATTTGCGTAGCTTTAAATCAAAACTAGTGTAAAGTATATAGTATGTGATGGGGTCCGAGAAGTCACGTAACCGACAATCTTCGCAATCTAGTTTTTTATTTGAGCATGACATCTAAATATTTGTTTTAAAGTCGAGTGTCGCTGTTAACCTATTTTCATTGTATTTCAAATAAAGTTACTCAAAAACACTGATGATTATTCGCTATTTCTATGAAGTTTTGTTGTAATGACGTGACATTAATATTCACATGTAGATTGTTACTTAACTTTTGCCGATCTAGGCACCCTTCCTCTCTTTGGAACTGTGAATTAGTTTGATATTTTTTTTAAAATAAAGTCGCAAAAAGATAGGCAAGTAGAAATTATTTGTTGACAAAAACATACTAAGATATAGAAAGGAAAGTTGGTCGCATCAGGTTGCTATTAACTGTTTCACATGAGAAAACAAGTTATTTTATGTGTAAATCCCCAGAATCTGAATTACGTGCACATTAATGTTTTGTGTTTGTACGTTGCGAACACAAAACTTGCATTGCCCTGACAGATATAAAGAATGTCCAAGCAAATATTTTATATCAAGTCAATGTAATTTCTATGGAGGATGTAAGTCAAATGTAATGCATACGCAAGTAAATTCAGTACAGGCTCGCAGATACACTGTATATAAACACCATGACTTTCATCTATTAATAAATATATCGGAATGTGAAAGAACAATGAAACCTAATAGTTTAAGATGAAATAATTGTATTTTGGTGATTTCGGTCGTTGTACATGCAGTAGCTGCAGAATCTGTAGCAGCTTAAATAGCAGCGGTAAATAGTAAAAGTAGTAGTAGGCTTTTTACGGTAGATCACACACATTAACAATTAAATGTTTGCACAAACAATTGCTCGTTTTGTTTACACTTAATGCTATAGAAATAATACACTTGAAACACTTTTACTGGAAACGCTTACACTTTGGATACTTAATTAAGTTTTTAAACGGTGTTTCTTTTTTATAGATACAATAAGTTCCTATTTGTTTAAAGGGCATTAAATATCACATCATTTGATTACATGACATTAGACATTACTTCTATAAAAACCAAGAATGGTTTTGACAACCAAATACCAAACTTTACCTTCAATAAATTGTATCACTTTTTCGTTTAACAACAAGTGTCTTCTTGTAATGGAATAATGTAGAAATATATAAGTAATGATCAACATTAATATCGTCAAAAATAAAACACTCATATAAATGAAAATGTACCATCTATACAAACAACGAATGGTTTTGACAACCAAATATCCAACATTACCTTCAATAAATTGTATCACTTTTTCGTTAAACAACAAGTGTCTTCTTGCAACGGAATAATGTAGAAATATATAAGTAATGATCAACATTAATATCGTCAAATTTAAAACACTCATATAAATGAAAATGTACCGTTTGTTGAATGAATTTTGACACAAATTCACTATCATTACAAGATATTTATTCATCAAACTCTTGCTTAATCCGGATGGTGCATAATTAAAGTGCGACCGGTGAATTTGATCTCCTTGGATTAATAAAATAATTGTTGTCGCATATAGTCAGTATGACAGTTTAAGCATAATATGACTTAATTTATTGATTTATTGTATTATGCTCCCACTAACGTGTATGAAAATATTCTAAACTTGGAAAAAACGATAACTAAAAGCATCGATCTGAAGAATATTAACGTTACCAATACCCACAGATTAACTCATGTGAAAACACGTATTTATAAAGCTTAAGGATTCATTGATATATATTTCTTTGCTTGTTTCGTTTGACTGGTATTTATTGAACCTCAGAGTTCGAGATTCAGTTTTATCCTGCCACATGCAATCAGCAAGTGTTGAAACTTGGACATCGTCTGAGATAAGATCGCCTGCATGTGAATTGAACTTAACGCAACGGCATCACACACGTTAACATTCTATGATAACCTTGTCTTATTTTGTTCTACATAAGCGCAATAAAAATTACTTCACATGTAATATTTTCCAAATAAACACCCGTTTTCATATCTACGTCATTGTATTATACGTGTACACCATTATACATGAATATATAATACTGATTTACATCGCAGATACTTTATTTGTTCGTATCCATACAGAAAGCATTTTATACTACACTGAGGATTATTTGTATCAGTAGTTACTACGTTTTTTTTTTTTAATTCAGGTAGGGGATCGGAATTGAGGTCGCATAACTACGTTTTGCCAGTTTCAATGGGTCCTAGGAAAATCCACTGTTGTCTACAAATGCCGTGTCTGCGACACTTAGCTTTAGAAAAAGCTTCCGCCGTTTAGAATAACAAGTGAACGCATTTACATGGAACTTGTGACCAATCCATCCGCGCCTGACCATATCCAGTAAGTCAGTGCGTTGTAGGTCCAATCAATTGACTCAAACTGCTACATTAATCATGATCCTAGATACGTTATCTAAGTGGCATGACGCATAGTGATACAGAAACAAGTGGACGACTATAGGCCAAATGGACGTTTGTGTAAAACCTTTGTCAGCACAGAAAGATTAGCTATCTGCCTGATATTCTGTACAGTTAAAAACCTTGGCATTCTGTAAGAAACGCGTTCATAACTAAAATGAAAACCATATTGTCAGTTGCGGCATGTTGGGTTTTATTTGTCTTTTTACACGTTGAAGCCACAACAGATAGGGATTTGCAATCAGTGCTTGCCAGGCTTTCTGTGCTCGAAGAAAAACAAGCATTTACCGAGAAACGAATCGCTGCGCTTGAAATGGAAAATAAGATGTCACAGAAAAGAATCGTCGACTTAGAAAAGTACAAGAAATTGTCCGACAGAAGAGTCGCTGCGCTTGAAAGAGTAAAAAATGCGTTATTTAACAGAAGAAATGAGGCACTTGATATTGAAAAGAAACTGTATGCACAAGACGTCGCACTTGAAACTGACAAGATACTGCCTAAAAAAACCATAACAACGAATGGATTCGACAAGACTCTGTCTGCCAGGGAAATAACCTCGCCTGAGAGGGACAAAGTACTGTCTTACACGAAAATCGTCACCCCTGAGAACGACTCTGCAGTATCATCAAACCGGGGTAGTAAAAAGGACCGAAACACTGATGCAGTTGAAATAACAAATCGGTCAACTGCTGGTAATGGTAAGTTATTTGGTTTTGATAGCGTTTCAATACATAAATTACAATTGTTTGTTCCAATATATATTTAACTCAATATTTTCTGAGTAAATGTAAATGGCTTAAAAATAAGAATATTGTTTAAGCTTCTAAGACTCTGGATATAAATTTTATACATTTCAATTTGTAAAAGAGAATGCATTTTGGTCATTGTTGACTGCGTAACATTCTTAAGAATTTTCCACACCGAATGTTTGAAGCTATTGTGCTTTTATTACAGAACTTCAATTTGAACAAAGATGATTTGTTTCAGCTGGGATTGTTGCATTTTCTGCAATGAAAGTAGCTAAACAAGAGCATATCGGCCTAAATCAGAACATCATCTTTGAACAGGTCGTTACGAACGAAGGAAATGGGTACCATGCAAATCACGGTGTCTTCATTGCTCCACAATCCGGCGTTTACGTTTTCTCATCGTCGATTTTGTGTGTCCGTAATGGGGAGGTTCATGCTGACATTGTTCACAATGGAAACGTCGTCGCGCGCATTTCCGCTCATGGCGACAGTGGAATACTCGATCAAGGCAGTCAGACGGTTGTCATACAGATGAATGTTGGGGATGAAGTCGCTGTCCGAAATATTGAATTACCAGATAATAGCGTCTGGGGATCTCTGTATTCGTCATTCAGTGGCTATTTAGCGTTGATGTAACGAAGAAGCCTTACCGGCTTATGATAACAAATATCGACTATCAAAACATGCAAATATAATCAGTTATGGAAATCAACTTTGTATGTTGTTTCTTTAATAAAACAAATCCTCCTTTCGTTTCTATCCATAACATAACGTGTAAAAAAACAATGTAATGATAACTATGCAGTTTTCTTCATCTAAATGGGAATTAGACTGGTTTCGATCACAGCGGACATACAAACTGCTAGCACTCCTTTCGTTCACCACAATATTTATCAAGAAATTTTTGTCAAAACGGGCTTTTCGAATTTAACGGAAGCAATCATACATGGATCAGATCATTTATCAAAGATTATTACAATACCCACGATTTGTTGTTTGATACACAATGCAACAAGCTTATAACTCAAATCCATTGAACTCGATTGGCTACATGTGTACGATGCTAAACGTTTAACAAATAGTGTCATATTTCTTACCGTTTATAAGTAAACAATATACTTTCATAGAAAACATAACGTTTTATATTAAATTGAGCATATAAACCTTATCATTAAATCTATATACATTTTTTAAATAGTGTTAACGTTTGCACACTAGAAACTTTACGTAAATGTACGTACCTTATAGTATGCCACCGTATTATAGGACTCACACCTTGGAACTTCGTGATTTAGTGTTGATGTTTTTGTCGACGATTTATATTTGATATTCAACAAATGTTTAAGTGACTGACCGATTGTCATACGCCTTCAGGGAAATAATTAAAACTCGATGCTCTGACCAAAGCAGGCAGCCATTTGCCCCTAAAAGCATTTCAACTCAAAGGGAGGTTTGCCATTGTAAAGTGTATAACTACGAATGCTTTTGGGAAACATTTATTTAGCTACACTATAACTTAATTATCGAACGCTGATATACGACGACATATCTAATGTTCTCGTCAAGTAAGTGCATTTTAGAAAATCCATGCGCAATCGCTCGTCTAAGATTTCCATCGTAGGCAGTAGTGAATCACTGGCTGCCGATACCCGATTCTTTCTCATGTATTGTATTTGAATGCCGATCACAACGTCGGACAAAAACCAGTAGAGGCCTTTGATGTTTCCGTTCGTTAGAATACGCGTTTAACAATGTGTTCGTAACATAACATTCTTATTATTTTTTATTTCATAACGTGTCTCGGGTTCGAATACCGGCATGAGTAACATTATCTACCAGGATATGTTTTCTTAAGAGTTATTTTAAATAGTGGCGAATGGTATTGTTAATATGAATGAATACATATTGGGTGAAAATATACTGTATGTCAAATAACCGAATGCTTAGCCAAGCTGCTTATATTTTATTTTAGCTCATGTAATCACGAAGTGTAAAGGTTAACTTTCTTGACTAGTTTATTTTCGCTTATTACTGTATGAGAAATAAAAGTTGGCTACGCTCTAGCCTTGTGTGAATTGACTTATTCTGTATTACAACATATGAGGTTAGTGAGTAAAAAGCCGTGTGCCGGAAAATCTGCTGCCGATCGAGTTGAATCAGGTAATATTTTGATTTCACGGAAACATAAGAAAACTAACATTATCGTACCACATTGAGTCAAATATTTAAATGAGAACGCTACACTCATTTATCAAGATGCGACTCATCACGCTTGAAATATGTTAAATTCCCTGAATGTTTAAATGGAAAACTATCGAAGGTAATTCTGTCGATGTTGTAATTGTTTTTTGTATACATCTAATTCACGTCTGCTCGTGGATGATGTTTTCGACTCTGGAAAACAACCGCATTTTGTCGGAAGTCTTTCTGTCAAAAGACAGTTTTTCAGAAAATGACGTAACCGGCTAACGTCAGGACATTTGTGCTATGCTCTTCGCGGTTGATAACGAGAGTGTCGTCTCGATTGTCCCACATTCAGATATCCAATAATGGCATCATGTAAGTGTGGAGAGGGGTGAGAAGAGTAAACTTATAGCTAAAGCATCACACTTCACAAGTATGGGACAAACAGGCATGTGTTATAAACATATACAAGTATAAAAAAAGATCATAACTAGGCTATATTTTGATTAACTATTATCCAAAGATAAAACAATAATTATCCCCACGCTTTTTGAAAAGCGTGGGGATATTGTGGTTATCTCCGCCGTCCGTACGTCCGTCTGTCCGTCCGTCCGTCCTGGCCAATATCTGCTCCTACAAAATAAGCACGAGAACCTTGAAACTTACACACATGGTAGCTATG
>VMBQ01009253.1:2018-17780 GCA_007657795.1 Dreissena rostriformis
GGGTTTTGCTGTTAAAAACACCTTGCTCACCTCCATCGAACCCCCCACAGGTGGCATGGAGCGCATCCTTACACTTCATCTTAACTCAGCTGCAGGTCTCATCACCATCTTCAGCGTCTATGCACCGACTCTGGGCGCTTCCGATGAAGACAAAGACACCTTCTACGATCAGCTGGACAGTCTGCTTGGCGGGATCCCCAAGGTTGAGCCTATTCTGCTCCTCGGTGACTTCAATGCCAGAGTTGGGACAGACCATCAGTCATGGTCGTCTTGCATTGGACACTATGGCACTGGAAAGATGAACGACAATGGACAGAGATTACTAGAGCTCTGCTCCTATCATAACTTGTGCATCACGAACACCTTCTTCCAGTCTAAACCCCAGCACAAGGTGTCATGGATGCACCCCAGGTCCCGTAGGTGGCACCAACTTGACCTTGTGATCACTAGACGCTCCCTGCTGAGCAGCGTACTAGGAACACGCAGCTACCACAGTGCAGACTGCGACTCAGACCATGCCCTAGTATGCAGCAGAATGAGATTCCTCCCCCGCAAGCTACATCGCTCCAAACCCCCAGGTCGGCCTCGTATCAACATAGCCAGGATTGGTGATTGCCAGCGCAGGGAGGAATTTGTTAACAGCCTTGAGAATGCCCTCAAAGACCTTCCGGAGCAGGATGCCATGGGACGATGGAAGTCCATCAGGGATACCATTTACGATGCCGCCATTGCCGCCTTTGGCAAGAAGGAGGGAAAGAATCCTGACTGGTTTAACGCCAATCTCCAAGAACTTGAACCTGTCCTTGCTACCAAGCGCTCAGCTCTCCTCGCCTACAGAAAGTCAACATGCGAGAAGACGCTCTCAGCTTTGAGGACGGCACGAAGCAATGCCCAACGTATAGCCCGACGCTGCGCCAACGACTACTGGCTGCAGCTGTGCGAGAGCATCCAGCGCTCAGCCGACTGTGGAAATGTGCGTGGCATGTACGATGGCATTAAAAAGGCAGTTGGCCCCACAGTCAAGAAGACCGCCCCACTCAAGTCATCCACTGGGGAGACGATCACTGACCGCAACCACCAGATGAGGAGATGGGTGGAGCACTACTCAGAGCTTTACTCTAATGTAACTGTTGTCACCGAATCCGCCATCAACGCCATCAGTGACCTGTCCGTAATGGAAGAGCTTGACGCCACTCCCACTGTTGATGAACTTGCCAAAGCAATCGACTCGCTGAGCTGCGGCAAAGCCCCAGGAAGTGACGGCATCCCACCTGAAGCCATCAAATGCGGGAAGACCACCCTACTCCAGCCACTGCACGATCTTCTGCTTTTGTGCTGGGAGGAAGGAGCAGTGCCACAAGACATGCGAGATGCATCCATAGTCACCCTTTACAAGAACAAGGGTGACCGGAGTGACTGTAACAACTACAGAGGCATCTCTCTGCTGAGCGTGGTTGGAAAGGTCTTTGCTCGCATAGTCCTAAACCGTCTCCAGACCCTTGCAGCAAGGATCTACCCCGAGTCTCAGTGTGGTTTCCGCTCCGGCAGATCTACCACCGACATGATCTTTACTGTACGCCAACTCCAAGAAAAGTGCAGAGAACAGGGTATGCCTCTTTACTTGGCCTTCATCGACCTTACTAAGGCTTTCGACCTGGTCAGCAGACCCGGACTGTTCCGCCTTTTGGAGAAGATTGGTTGCCCTCCCAAGCTGAGCAGCATGGTGGTATCCTTTCACGAAGACATGAAAGGAACTGTCGTCTTTGACGGGTCATCCTCAGAGCCATTCCTCATCAACAGCGGTGTCAAGCAGGGTTGCGTGCTTGCACCTACCTTGTTTGGTATCTTCTTCTCGATGCTGCTGAAGTATGCTTTTGACTCGTCCACTGATGGCATCTACATTCACACCAGGTCCGACGGGAAACTCTTCAACCTCGCTCGCTTACGGGCCAGAACAAAAGTGACCGAAGTCCTCGTCAGAGAGATGCTGTTTGCGGACGATGCTGCCCTGGCCACGCATACAGAAGAGGCCCTTCAAAGACTCATAGACCTCTTCGCTACAGCATGTTCAGAATTTGGGCTTACTGTCAGCTTGAAAAAGACTAATATCATGGGCCAGGATGCCAGCAACGTACCCTGCATTAAGATCGGGGACTATACCCTGGAGGTGGTGGATGACTTCACCTACCTTGGTTCCACCATCAGCGGAAACCTGTCCATCGATACCGAGCTAAGCAAGCGCATCGCAAAGGCTTCAGCTACCATGGCCAGACTGACAAAGAGAGTCTGGGAAAATAAGCTTCTGACAGAGAAGACCAAGACCAGGGTATACCAGGCCTGTGTCCTCAGCACTCTGCTGTACGGTAGCGAAACATGGACGACCCTCATGCGACATGAACGCCGCCTCAACACGTTTCACATGCGTTGCCTAAAGCGCTTGTTGGAGATAAAGTGGCAGGATCGTATCCCATACAGTGACATACTGGAACGTGCTAGGATCCCAAGCATTTATGCCCTACTAGCTCAACGTCGCCTCCGCTGGCTTGGTCAAGTGCGCCGAATGGAGGATGGACGCCTACCAAAAGACGTCTTGTACGGCCAGCTTGCAACTGGCACGCGACCCGTAGGTCGCCCAGCTCTCAGGTACAAAGATGCCTGCCAGCGGGACCTCAAAGCCTGCTGCATTACAGCAGAAACCTGGGAGACTCTTGCCGAAGATCGCACCGCTTGGCGACAGTCTATACACAGAGGTATCGATGCAGCTGAGGAAAGCAGATCCGGACATGCAACCCAGAAGAGAAGCATGTGAAAAGCGCGCGCCGTCATACCCCCGACTGCAAGCCCCTTTGTGTGCGTATTGTGCAACAAGGACTGCCACGCCCGCATCGGCCTGCTAAGTCACAGCAGGCGTTGACCCAAGAAGTGACAAACAGAGCGCCTAAGCATAGTCTTTCCAGACTCAGCTCTGCCAACAGGTGTCCATTTCCAGAATACAATTACATATACATTTTAACATTATTATTTCGAAGTTTTCCGGACCTTTAAAAAAGATAATTCGAAATAAACATTTGACAGAAGACTTCTGTATTTCTGTAAAAAAAAGTTGTAGAATTCACGTTGTTTGGTTACACGCTACTGCAAATAATTGTTTTACTTAAAAAAGGAAAACTATTTCTATAGAAATAGCTTTGCCGGTATGTTTGTAACGAATGGAAAAATAAATGCTTTTTATTTTCCTCTAATTGACAGTAACGCAAAATTTATCTGCTATTTGAAGCTTTGACTTCGCTCCCTTCTCGACTTCCTCGTTTTTGTCTATGACGCCGCTTCATCCCTTTTTTATTAACTGCCAATCCGGATATCCTCCCGGTACCGGGCCCTTCTCCTGATTTCTCGACATAAGGTTGGGGAAATAGTTACGGCGTCGACATCTTTGTATCATACATTTTGTAATGATATCATCTTAAAAACGTAGAGTTTATATATGGTGCGTTTCTTTTGACAACATTTACTCATACCTTACTTGACACGTTTGTTTGTGATTAAAGAATGCACAAATACACAAATAAGAAATTATCGGCTTTTGACGACATTATAAAAATTAACGCGCCACGCGCATACAACAAACGTGCGAAATTACGCTCAATTAGCAGCTGGTTTTAATTGGTGTCTGCAGTTTTGACTTCGGATTAATGATTGATAATTAGGTGCGAATTATAGTGTTGGGACCGACAGAATCAACTCGATTTAACTATTACTTCGGTTTAACGAAGTTCGGTTTTACCATGAAATTTTACATTAAACAAAGAAGAAACACAATCGGGAAAGAAATACTTCGATTTAACGGTGATTTCGGTTTATCGGTGTTCGAAATAACGGTGTTGAAGTGTACAAGTTACAAATGTCACATGTGAATATACAAGCAAAAGGGTTGGATAACAAGTTTTAACAACATGAGTAGAACCTCCCCTTTAATTGCTAAAGTTGTGATTAAAATGGTGGTTGTATATTCTTAAAGTTACAGTTGAATTGTGTGACTAGATGAATGTAAGAATTGCAAGAAACCATTTCATACATTATGTCTCCAAAATCTATCCTATTGTTTAGTGATACAATTATCACTATTGATTTAGGATGATAAATCTATGTATAAATATAAAAAGTGTTGACTAGTTTAATTAGCGTAGAAATTTCCACGAATAAATTGTTATTAAGTTTGATATTTTTAAACATTTTTTAGTTAAATACAACGACATTTTTTAAACTCAAATGAAGATACAGAAAACTAACTTTTACGAATACATTTACTATTGAATATCTGTTTCTATTGTTTTCCGAAATATGCTAATTAAGCCACACAATAACAGATTTCCAGATTACGTAAATATTTGTAAAACATTCACATACGCCTTGATAACAGGAACAGGAATTTGGCTACAACCCCGGGAGATACTTTGCAGGTTTATGGTACTTATGGATTTATGAGTGACACGTGTAATAACATATGCCCAAGTCTCTGCGTGATTCTTCCGCTCATATGCAATGAAAATAGAATTGACGGAATTGTCAAATACATGTAATGCATTGAATTATTATGCCTCATATCAGACAAGAAAGCGAGTTTGCAATTGGCAAATTTGTAAACGCCAATCAGATTCGTTTTTTTGTTGTCTACTTTAAGAAGGTGTATAAATATGCATGTACTGTTGAATTATATGTTAAAAATAATTCACTAGCTAACGTTTTAAGATTATATCAAGCCTTTAAAACATTTTTCATACTGTGATAATTTGAATATACATGTATTACATGCAACTTGAAAATTAATTTCTAAGTATTTATCCAATGAACGTGTGTGCAGTGTGTTCCCGTGACATCCGACGCCGGCAACATGGAATTGCCTGCGTTGCATGTAGCCGTCTTACGCACAAGTCTTGTGCTACAGGTAAGTGGTTTTCATTAAATTTGCTTAATGCAGGCTAAATTAATATTGCTTGTGTAAAGTAATGCAACTTATTAAATTTACAAGTGGAATGTGAGGAAACTTTATATCTGCATGTAAAGCACTATATACATGTAATATGAAATTGAAACTTTTTAGGGATAAATGCGGTATAGTATATGGTGGCTGTTGTGAAAAGGTTATAAAAGAACACCTCGAAATCAACCCCGTTATAAAAGGCCAACGCTTCCTGCGTTGATTTGATTATCCATTATATCAGGAAGATCTTATCACGTTATTACCCCAAGATATGTCACGTTACAGACGAATGTTAATCATTCAAGATAACGAGGCACTCGAATAGTATTTTCACATCTACTCATCAAGGTCGTAAATATATAAGGCACTATTATTTAATGTATGGGGCGAATCGGTTATCGCAGATGGACGATGTGAAAACCTGGTGGGGCGAACTGAATTGTAGGCGGGGCGAGCCAGTATGGGGCGAATTAGTGATGGGGCGAATCAAGGTACACCCGTCACGTTGGGTCACAAGTTTTAAGAATATAAGATTACCCTTCCCAAGATTTCCTGACTATAGTTTAAAGATCCCAAGAACACTAAATTTTCAAGTAAGTATTGCATGCTTAAAATACATTTACATTACTAATATAGAATACAGAAATAATGAATACATAATAAAGGTTGGACAATAATAAATTAATGCTCCACACCACCCAGCTCTATATTTGATTTTAAATAGCATATTGACGCAAATAATACTTATTTCAGCAAAACAACATCACATCTCGCACTTCCTTACTTAATCATGCAGACAATACTTATATTAACACAAGCGAAACTGTTCAGTGGCCTAGTATCACGAACATACTTTACTTAAGTTAATATTCTGACCCAACTTTGAGTAATGAGGACTCAACCCTGAGTTTAAGCAATACTATTTGATCAAGCGTTATACCTGTCTCAAGTTCTTAATCAAAGCTCAAACGTGGTCGCTTTTGTTGAACGCATTCAACGCACACGAAGGCGACAGCAACCCACTACTGGCAATAGAAGTTGTATCAGGTGAAGAAGTAAGAAAGAGATACCGTTTTCACCCGGAAACTGTCTATTTGATTGTTTGATTTCTGTTTGATGAACTGGACACACCGACTTGTGGTTCATTGCCAGTGCCCCACTTGTTGTCAGTTTTGATAGCCCAACATTTATCATGTCATCATCTCCGTTTGACAGGTATATAAGGCGTCACCCGATGTTCGCACTTTTTAATTCCTCTCGAAAAGATCACTAGGAAAATAAAAGTCTAACCGTTCTTATCCCGAATTTCCCAGCTTCCTCCTGAAGACAATCAACGTGTAGATCAGTATTCTCACTGACTAAATATAGCAGACACGTTTAAGGCCTTCGAATAGCACGTAAACAACCATTATATATCATTTATATATTCGCTGAACTAGAAAAGTAGGTCCAACTTTCTTTTATTTCTTCTTTTCATTTATTTGCTTGCCGATCAATTAAGACGCAACAGCAACAACAACAACAACAACGTTTTGTGGTATTGTGTTAAACTTAAATCTGCAAACATATTGTACAAATGGATATGTCGATGGATATGCCGATTCGATTAGGAAATAAACCGATCGCAACAAATACTTTATTTGTAACAGCAGCTGAGTTAAATTCAGTAAGTCGATTTCCAAAGTGTTACAATTTCGGAAACTATTCAGACATTAATTTCGGACAATCGAAATTCGGACGTTCGTCTGATAATTATTCTTAAATGTATACTGTTTAGTGTGTAAAGTTGATTTTGAACACAAAATGTTTAAACAAATACGTATACATATGGAATAATAGATCTACTGTTATTTTTCAGAATAATCAAACTTTCCAACAAGAGTCTATAGAGAAAAGTGTTATTGATACTATTCACTGTTACAGGTGGTTTGTTATTCATTTATGTTTTAAAAACATAATTAGATCATTACACATGTCATTTTTTAACTGGAAACAGTCACTAGAAAAGGTAATCAAACAACTGATTTAACCTAAAATGTATTTTCTCTCTCAAATAGACCTTTTGGTTGTTTACAATCAGGTTTTTCATGCATTCATTGTGCCTGTTTGGCATACAGATATCAGTTTTAATTGACAAATCCATAAGAATTTCTTAAATAAGATTAAAGCACTTAAAACAGAACATAAAACATTTTGTGCATCATATGCAGTCTTTACAAATAATGAAACACAGGACCTTTAATTCACCAATGACCATGCTTGCTAAATCAACATAAACCAACACAATTCAGTGGTACACCATTTTTATCTTTTTTACTCTATTATCTGTGTAATTAAACTTAGGTTTTTTGCGACCGGCCAAATATTGGCCCTTTCCAAAAAAACAGTAGATGTATTTTCATACATGCCATACATTTTCAGACCAATGCCGGGACATTGAGCTCAATTTTCCGGGACTTTTGCCGATTTTCCGGGACATCGTAAATTGCTAAGTTCAAAAGCCTATCTGACGTCAAATTAAACATAACTACTTCCGTTACTAGATACAAGCCACGTGTTTTTCGTGTAAGAAAAGAGCACCAAATTGCTTTTGTGTACATGACTTTAATTTAATTTATTCATCGTAACTTGACGTATTGTTTCTATAGTTTCAATGGGTTAATACTTGCTCATTGTGTGCATTCATTCCGATGTATTTTTTTAAATTCTAAAATACTACATGTACCGAGTTGCACGTCTATATTTAGTCGCATATGGTCCGTTGCAACACGCACGCTTTCCATGCGACATTAACAATATCGCTCTCTTAGTAAAACATGGGTTTTACATGGCATACATGTATAGTGATTGGTGTACATTATAGCGCATTGAGTTGTGCACTTAACCGTCAATTCCACCTTCGTTCTCAGTGAAAAGGCGGGGCTATGCACGTGCTTTTATACGATTGGTTTAGCATGTTGATTGCTAAACAAAGGAACTAAATTTTATTGCTTTGACAGCAAGCGGCTTCCTCTAATGACGTCAAACTGTTCATTCGCATAGATGGCAAATTTTCGCGATAATTCTATTAAGTCATTGAGACCTTCACATGGGGTTGGTGTGTATTCGACTGCCTTAGCGCTGATTGGTTGATGCGATTACTCTGATAACAGTACCCATGTTAATTGATCGATTTTGAAACGTAGCGTAGTCACCTATTCGGGTAGGCATTGTCTGGAGACTCTGCGGATTAGTTGGAACACAGATTCGAGGTGCAATTAAGCCTAAGATAAGGTACATGTATATATGGATTTTGTAAAATCTGGGACATTTGACAGATTTCAGGGACTGCAGGACACGTTCTTCCTTTCCGGGACAATCCCGGACAATCCGGGACGTATGGCATGTATGTGTATTCCCCCCCCCTCCATCATGTTACTGTCCCCAATCTATTACCCTTTTAAATTTTCTTTATATTAAACAAATAAAAAACTGTGTTTGTAAAAATCGTAAAAGTTCAACGCTTGTAACCATATTATTTACCAGAAATAAACTGATGTGCATTTGTAAAATGAGGGGAATTCCCCACAAGTGCCTTAGTGGTACACATGTAAGAGAGCATCCCAAGTTTTCTTTGATTTACACCAGACTTAAGCATTTGCTAATGAAGTCACACATACTGGATGTTGCGTTGCTACATGTATGTGCACATGTGGCATACCGTAATAACTCTAAGTTTTTGGACACTTAAATATTATATTTTTTAGTGTCCGAAAATTTAGATAAAAAAAATATTCAAAAATACAGGTGTTCGAAAATTTAGAGACAAAAGATTCAGAAGTTCGTAAATTTAGAGACACTTTAAATCCATTGCACCGAAGATCGGTTACAGGTATGTAATTTGAATCGCGTCAATTGTTTCAACGAATGATAGCATATGTTTCACTTTAAGCTGCTGGGTGAAACCATTGTTTATTATCGGTAAACATAGTTATTTACCCAATAACACATATGTAATGGTCCATTGCCTAAAGTCATTCGTCTGCTTGGTTGTATTACCTTATAAAACGCATGATGGAAGTGTCACCTTATAAGCGTAACAGGAAAGAATTCTGGTAAAATAGCAATAGAATATTTTAAGGCATTATTATTGATAAAAATCCATAATAACTTTGTCAGAAAATTGAGAATCAAGAAAATTAATTATTTCTGATAAAAACAGGGGTTTCCAAAAATTTAGATTGTCCAAAAACTTAAAGTAATTACGGTATGTCATTATTTCATGAAGGCAGACATCGGAGAAAAGAAATTACGATTCTCTGCAAAAATGACAACTAACAATCAAATTAACAATGAGCTATAATTAATTTACAAGGGATTAATGAAATGCGTGTGTCCATCAACAATAGAGAGTATTTTAGATTTATGTTTTAGATAAAAACAACTCATAATTAATTCAAATTTACTCAGTGAATGTGTGTCACGGAATCGACAGTATTTGTTAATAAGAGTTAAGTCTATTCTCAAAGAAAAAACATTTTACAAGATTTTCGTTTGAAAATGGAAAAAAAGACAAACATGGATTATTTTATATGTTAGTGGATCTGTGTATAATCAAATTCATAAGCATATCCTTCTTCATTATGTTTGACTTTCTATATAGTACTGTAACGGAATGTAAGAGAAATGGAGGATATTGAAAGGTTAACATATTTATTATAGTTATTACACTCTGGCTAATACTTCTATAACAGAACATTGTCCCCTTCATCATTTACCTTAGAGAAATCTTTTTGACAAATTTTGGCATTTTAGCAACCAGTTCTTTTTTATTTGGTACATGCCTCCCTTGATCATTCAGTGATTTAATAATAGTATTGACCTTATTCACTTGTCTTTGCATAGAAAGTGAAGAGGGAGCAATTATATTTGTTGTGTTGAGAATTCTGGGGGAAGCTGTGTTTGAGGAAAAGAAGTACTAGCAATCCCTATTTGGAAGCATGCATTGATGTGAGCTGCATTTCTTCCCCTGTTACTTTATGGAACCTGATTGTTAAGCTTATAATTGCTTACCTACATATCTGTATCTTGTTCATTTTAGCCATTTCTTCCAGCCTTAACCCCCAAATTGAGCAACTTTTTTTTCGCTTAGTTATGAACAACCATT
Organism: Dreissena rostriformis; assembly: GCA_007657795.1. Taxonomy (NCBI): domain Eukaryota; kingdom Metazoa; phylum Mollusca; class Bivalvia; order Myida; family Dreissenidae; genus Dreissena; species Dreissena rostriformis. Next base: position 12,146 of record VMBQ01009253.1, read on the forward strand.
TTGACCAGATTGCCACCATTAAAATAGTCAAATTACTTTTTTTGTGCCCAAAATATGCAATTTTGTATTCCCTTTAACCTCTAAATGGGAGCTGGCAATGCATATTGACCACCTGCTGCAATTTAAAGGTACCTATGACATTATTTACTAGAATATATCATTGACGGCTGGTAATTAAATGGGCTCCGACTGACAATGTGCTTTCAAGATTCAGGCCTTTTCCTGGCAATTTTGGGAAAAAATGCAATTAAGGAATTGGGAATTTTTTCGCGCTAAAAGTCCACTGAATTGGGAAAAATTAATTTAACATTACTCTTTATAATAATTTAAATTAGAAAAGCATTCATATAAGCTTTAAGAGGCTCAAAATCACCTTCTTCGGACCATAAAACCCCGCGTTTAAAAATATGTAATAAAATGGCCAAATGGACAGATAAACCGGTCAAACTTAATATATTGGTACAATATGCATAGGAAGATAATAATATGCAAGAAAAACACATTTTCATGAGAATAAATGTCTTACTAAATATTTTTGGTGTGCAATGCTGTACTCTCTACAAACTTGAACATCATTTTTTTTTGAAGACACAATTATCTGTAGGAGCACTTACCGTATATTTTAGAATGTTTCTTTGTGCATGTGGTAGGAAAAACATTGTTGTTTACTAGAAATTCACTCTTTTGCTTGAAGGTTGGAGAAAACTGACACTTTGACAGATGGCGGGAACCCCTCATCAACTGGAGAGAAGTCGGTAAATAAATGGCCGTTAAACAGTGACTGTTGATTTGTGTGGAGTTCTTCTTACATAACTCATGACCTACCTTTTTTTTGTTTAAATCAATTGGGCTTGGAATGCTCTTTGAGAAAAAGTATGGTTATGAGGATCTTTTTGAGCAAAAGTTTGACTTTATTTTCTGTTAAAGTTAATGCTTTTACATTTTATTTGTTACGGAAATATTTTAGTATACATGTATTGTGACCTAAACTAAGTAACTCTAGGTTAAAATGAAATATCATCTACAAGTGCAAAATATGACTGGGAAAGCTAATTTTTGTTCATTTCTTAGCAAGATTGAAGAAAATAAGTGCATTAAATGCATTAACTCAGGTAGTTTGATCAGGAATAGTTGTATTTCAAATAGATCCCCCACCTTTTATTGCCGCATAAGGGCTAAATTGCTTTCCGACTTTAAATCAAAAGCATATCGGTAGACCGTGTAGGGTTAATGTGATACATGAGGTCAGAATTCAACGCCAGGGACTCTGTGAGCCACTATAACACAACAATAGCTTGTGAGTAAAGCATGAACATGTTAACAGAGCTACATTCCACCAACATGGAAAGACAGACATTTTTACTGTATGGACAGTGCAGCATGCATTGAACTGAGCCAGCCTGCATATATAGTACAATCATGAATATAATAAGCTTTATCACTTCCTTTTATTCATAGAAAGACACTTAAAATACATAAATGCATGTTTTTTTCCCATTTTATATCTATTTGAGTATTTCTGTAGGGTATTTTTACTTTTTTAGGTAGCAGAATGTCTGCGGCTGGTCAAAGGGCCACTTGATAGAGGTTGTTGAAGCCAAAACAGGTAATAATAATAATTTATTATTAGGTACATGAGCAATCAGCATATTTATGATGCTTAAGGTGTGGAAGACTGCCGTAATCAACTTTGGGGTCACTCAAACCCTTGTCGTTGTGTAATTGCTTATGCAGTTTGTTCAATATTTCTGCGTCCTGACGCATAAAGCTTGTGCTTTGTTGGCAGTGGAAGTTGGCTATGAACAGGTTTATCCTTTTCCCCTAGCATTAACAGTCCAGCTGCGTTGATTTACTACTTGTAACCCTACAATTATCTTGTTATTTGTATTGTTTTCACAAAATATGCTTATGACCATGGTTCTGGCTTAAAAGGATGTCTTGTCAGACTTAAGCATAGGATTGTTGTAGCAAGTGACACAATAATACTTAAGTGTGAATGATTATAGTTGCCTTTTTCTCTCACAAACTGCCAATAACACGCTGAAAATTCTCCAAAANTTTGACATCTCCATGTGCAACTAATGATCCTACATAGTCCTCCTCAGATATGCAGCCAGTTTAAAATAACAATGTCCTCATGCTATTATTGTATTATTATTCAATCATACACTGTAACTCAAATATAATGAGCATGACAGGGTGCAAGCCATGGAACCATGTTAAAAACAGAAAACTTTTAGTTCATTGTACAAATATAAATCGACCATGCTGTGTTAAATTTCATGTCTTATGTTTACATCAGGATTTTAAATAAACAGGAGCCTACAAGCTTTTGGTTCCTAAAAAGTGTTCTGGGCTCGTAGATTTTGAGAGAAAACTCATATTTTCTCATTCTTACAGAACAGAATAAGTGTGGGTGAACTTCTTTCAAAGATTATAATTGCAATTGCTAAAACAAGTAAATGTATACAATTTTTGAATTTCAATCACTGTTCTTGCTTAGATGTCAGGTTGTGGAAAGCAGCAAGGGTTTATACATGAAATTTGTATGCTCCCGGTAGGGTGGAATATAGAAGTCAGACTGGACTGTCTGTCATTCCGGCATTCCATTTTCCGGACTTTTTATGCCCCCGGTAGGGTGGCATATAGAAGTTGAACTGTCCGTCAGTCTGTACGTCTGTCCGAAAACTTTAACATTGGCCATAACTTTTGCAATATTGAAGATATCAACTTGATATTTGGCATGCATGTGTATCTCATGGAGTTACACATTTTGAGTGGTGAAAGGTCAAGGTCATCCTTCAAGGTCAAAGGTAAAAAATTAAAAAAAAAACAGCGCAGTAGGGGGCATTGCGTTTCTGACAAAAACATATCTTGTGTCCTAAAGTTTAAAACGCTTTAAGATATTGACCTGATATTGTGTGTGTGAGTCTACCTACAATGTACATGACTTACATATGAAGTGTGAGTTTCGTTCCTGTCCCATGATTTTTGGCGCAAGTTATGGGCCTTGGACTTAGAAATTTTCTCTATAATAACTGTTTTCTGGAGTTTTTTTTACAAAACGCTTTCAGATATTCAGCTGAGTTTCGCTTTGTGAGTCTACCTACATGACTTAGTTTTACAGATAGGGTGTGAGGTTCGTTCCGGTCCATTGATTTTTAGCGAAGTTATGGACCTACGACTTAGAAATTTTCCGTTTTCTGGAGGGTTTTTACAAAACACTTTTAGATATTTAGCTGATTTTTTGTATGTCAGTCTACCTACATGACTAACAGATAAAGTTTAAGTTTTGCTTCGGTCCATGGATTTTTTGTGAAGTAATGGACCTTGGACTTCAGAATTTTCTCTATAATAACCGTGTTCCAGAAGTTTTTCACGAAACGCTTTCAGATATTTAGCTGATTTTTGGTATGTGAGTCTACCTACATGACTTACAGATGCAGTCCTTGACCTATGATTTAATTTAGCGTAATTGACAGTCTTTTACGTTATGATTGTAATAAATCATATCGATACTACTGAATAAAGAACCAGTAAAGAAACAACTCTTGCTTTAATTAAGGTTTTATCTGATATGAAATATATACATTAAACAAGAAAATAGCTGGATCCACATGCATTGTAATTGCATGTAATATGTGATTTAAACATATATTGCGGCGTAGGGTATTTCCGATGTAGGGGTATTTTCGACGATCACGCATTTTCTGGTATATATAAACACGTGTTTTGTGCATGCTCTGGGTAAGTCACAGGTTATTTAATTTGCATACACACAGTTCATTTAAATCATTTTTAATTTAATCCAAATGTTGTCATGTCGTCTGTTTGAAACAAAGAATATTCCAGAAAAGTATTGTGATGCTTTTTTGAATAAAAATAATTATAGTATACTGTTCAACAGAAAGAAGTAAAATTGGGTGTACTTTAAGTAAAATTCTAGTAGGATATTTAACACATGCAAACTGTCCTACCCAGCAATATTCTATGATAAAATTTCAATTTTACTTACACATGATATGAAATTTTATGACTGATTTAATTAATTAGTGCACATGGCATTTTTAACAACCATTGTTATAGGTTTTAATGATAGATCCATTTATCTAATCAAGATTGCACATACGAATATTAAAAGATCATTGGAGAGTCATATGAAACTGGATATTATCAATATTACACTACACAATTTTCAAATAATATTGATATTGCAGTTGAAAATGTTTTATAAAGGTTTTCCATAAAATGTGAATAGAGTTGCTTAACATTTTTGTGCTGTATAATGGAGTTGATTGTGACCGTCAAAAATACCCTACTTGATGTACAGAACATGCACAGTGAGTGACTTTTGTTTAAACCTAAACATGTAAACAGTTAATTTTTTTGTAAGATTTTGTTGGTAATATATATTTTTTTAAATCCCATTAATTTTATGTTTCGTTTTGCATTTTTATGAAAATTACTCAATAGAAGCCTTACACCGTCGAAAATACCCCACACCATGAAGATAACAATGCCTTCAAAAATTAAAGTACACTGAAAACGCTCAGATTAAATGATTGTTTCTGTTAACAAACTTTGATATTATTTAACAATGACAGTTTTATAGTATGGTTTTTACCTCCGTTTTTACCTTGATGCATGTATATTTGCCCCCATGTTCAGCTTAGATATAAGCGCCACATCCACGGTCACATGTAATTTCACCACATATACCAACTTTAAGGGTATTTTTCATCTGTTTGGCACCATTTGTGAACATAAAGTGTTATCAGAAAATGTACAGTGTAATTATACCTTTATTTCAGTTTGTAAAAGTAGCTGGTTGTTACTTTTTAAGTCTATAAATTTATGATAATAACACACATTTCAATTAACATATTTATGTTCATTTGTAGATACCAGGTATCTATACATATGAATCAACATTTTATCAAGACATAAAACAAACATTGAACAGCATGAATCTTCACCTGGGTCAGCCATCTCATCAACGCGAGGCCAATTCTTGCAACCTTCATCTGCCCAGGGCAAACGAAGGACATTGACCCCTGTCATTCAGAACTCGATGTCCAGTCTACAGAAACTACAGCTCTGAAACACTGGTAAAAATCTCTTCAAAATTTCTTTGAATTCATGGAGTTTTGCCTCAATATGAGATTGACTCCAGAAGTTGAATTCCCCAATCAATTACATAACTTGAAAGTTATCCATATTTGTTTTCATATTTGAAGGCTAGGGCTTATATTTAACACCCTGACTAGTGTTTTTTTTACAATTTTTGTATGTGTAAGTTGGGAAATCACGTGTTTATTACTAAGAAATGTTGTATATACATGTACATGTTTTATGTTGTAATTGGAAAAAATCAATAATATTTTTTACAAAATCAGCATAGTAGGCTTTAAGTTACTAAATGTCACCACATGCCTTTCATTTTAACGGATACCTTGATATTATAAATAACATTGTTTCAATCTTAAGACACAACCAGTATGCTGCTTCAAAATGTATTTTTTTGTAATTTTAGCTTGTAAAATTTCTTTTTTCAGAGGCAAGTCAGGATGTGAATACCGAAATACATATCACAATGAAGCCACTCTTTTTCGATCATAGTTATACTGGTATGTCT
>VMBQ01009253.1:21501-32487 GCA_007657795.1 Dreissena rostriformis
CATCTGTTAAAAACAGAGTTATGGCCCTTTATATCTTGAAAAAATGCTTTTTACTATAGGCACTTTTGTGTCCGGAGCCATATCTTGGAAGTGCTTTGACGGATTTCATTGAAACTTGGTATGAGTATATATATGGATAAGAGGATGATGCACGCCAAATGGCATTGTACACCATCTGTTAAATTTAGTGTATATTAACATTGAATGTTTTTGTGGAAAACGCACGACTTTTTAATTCACCTTAATAAATATTGAAGGCTCAAGAACCTTCCTCTGTCTTAGTTTTGAGTTATTGTCCTCCGTCAGTCCATCTGTCAGTATGTTCGTCCGTCCGATTTGCACCCATCCTCAAACAAAGCATATGTTGCGGGGGATATCAATTCTACGAATTTGCTTGTTTTATTTATTTTTTAAACATGGTAAAAAAAACACACACGATTAATTATTTTTATTATTTTATTTTTGAAAGACCGTCCAACCATCCCACCCAAGCTTTTGCTATCAAACTTGAAATATAATCTTATTAGTTTGTTTTATGTGTTTACAAATTAATGTTCAATAGATTGTGGAAAATATACCTGAACTCAGGATCGTCTATAATGTACCACTTCTTTAAAACATAAGCGATCAATATGATACAATTATAGAATATGACTATATTACCTTGACCTTGTTGAATATGAAAAATCTCCCCATGATGGCTTACGTTATACTGTCAAGCACTCAAATAGTCGAGCGCGCTGTCTTCTGACAGCTCTTGTTATAGTCTAGTAGGAACGGAGGTCCACAGTGCATGACTGGAAGTTTTTTTTTATAAATATGCTGATGATGTTCTACATTATCTTGAGTAAAAGAAAAAAATTGTTCCCAAGAAAAAAAGTGTTCCCATGGGGTCTAAATCCAAGATGGCCGCCAAGATGGCCAACCAAAAACTTTGAAATTACCGTTTTTTCGCAAATGACACAAACAATATATAATTTCATTGAGTTTGGTAAGCTTTTTAATTTAAGCAATTCAGAACATATTATTCTTATTAAACAAATTCATTTTTTGGTGAAATATTATACATTTAATGAAAAATATGACTATATATATATGAAAAAAGGTACAACAAACATGTGTTTTTTTGCTTATGACATGTTTCAATTTGTACCTGAAAAGCAGTTTAGATACAATTATCATCCTAACTTCATTAATGCACACCTATGTGACTAAGGAATATAATAATATAATAGTTCATGTGAATATTACCAATAATTGTGATTTATAAGACAAGAAAATTGGGTGGGGTTAGTGACAAATATGAAGAAAAACGGCCTTATGTGCATGCTGGTGTATTTTGAGATATACTAGCCTTTATTAACTTATTATGTTTATGTATTTGGGTCTCATTTGATACTTATAAGTGGATGATTATTGTTTTTAAACATAAAATACATTTATCTTACTGATAATAGTAAAAATCAAGGAAAAAAGATCATTTATCAACAAAGGGCACTAACATTTCTCACATTAAGCACTAGTAGAAACATGGGCTCAAGGTGCATGCTTTGAAGGTTTTAATTAAATATGTTGATATTGTTCGACATTGTCTTTGGTATAAGAAAACCTTTGTTCCCACGAACACTTTTGTTCCCATGTGGTCTTAATCCAAGATGCTCGCCTTGATGGCCGCCCAAAACCCCTAGAAAGTACCATGTTTAAACAAATAACACAAACAACATGTAATTTACACAATTTTGGTCAGTTGTTTTTTAATTTAAGCAAATGATTACATACAAGTCTCATAAAACAAATGATTTTTTTTTTTGTTAAATTGAATATATTTAATGAAAAATATTATTAAATACACGAACGATCTTTACAAAAAACTAGTTTTGTTTGGCTTAAAACATGTTTTAATTTGAACCGAAACAGCGGTTTAGATTTAATTATTATGCAAACTACATTTATACACAACAACGAGACTTATGAATATTATGATATATTTTTTAATGTGAATATGATCCATAATTGTGGAATATCAGACAAATAAAATCGGAGGGATTAATGAAAAATATGAAGAAAAAATGCGCAATGTACATGTTGATATATTTTAGATATACTAAGCTTTTTAAAATTGTTGTGTTCATGAATGTGGATTTTTTAAAATGATAAATGCATGTATAGTGTATGTAATTATGTTATACAAAATCATAACGGAATTGTTAATTTAAAAATATGGAAAAACAGATCATATGTGCACATTGAAACAAAGAGAGAGATTTAAGAAGGGTAGAGGGTAAAGCGCTCACCTCGTTAACTTGAACATTTCATACATTTCATAATACACAATTTTGAGAAAAAATCCAACATCACAAAAAAACGAATTAAAGTATGTATATACCGGCATTAATAAATTCACTTTTACCCAAGTGACAAAAAAAGGTGTGTTGTGCATTTAGATATTATTGTTGTGCAGTTTTCGGCGAAAAAGTTACAATAACAAATATTCCAGCTAAATTTAAAAAATGCTTAATTTTGCAATTTAACCGGTACCATTCCCATGTCCCTGTAAGACACAGGACAGAAAGTTTGTGACGTGACCATAACATGCGTGACTCTGCTCACAGTGCAGGGCCTGGTTGTTCAAAACTTTACGACCATTTAAGCTAACAGCATTTGATTTTTGGATCAAGCTATTTATGTGACTAATTGTTAATCCTTTAACCCTTAATATATATTAATTGTTAGCAAATGTGTTTGCTCTAATTATTTCATTTTTTTTGATAATAATATTGTTTTTAAAATTAATTTTGTTTGGGTCTGATGTTATACGGGGTCATGATAGTTTTACTTGTATCAGTCGTTTTTATTCATTCGTTAGAATGTTTCGTTCCCACGACGTGTTATGCCATTACGAAAAGTTAGTTATGTAGTTCCTATGACTTACTTAATCATTCTCGTGACCTAGATATATTGATGACACGACTAAAAAGTCATAAGAACGATAAATAGTAAAGCATGCTAATAATGTAAATGACAAAAACATGCCTTTGTCACATATGTGTCGGCGTACAAGAAGATCCAAATAATGCTAACTTCATAGGCGGACAAAATTGTGACCGCTCATTATCTTCAACAATTTTTAAACAATAGGCTTTAGATGTCAAAAGTTCTCTGCATGCATATACACGTACTCATATGGTAAATCTGCCAATAAAAATAGAAAAATAACTTTGCGCATACAAAATATATGGTAAATATGCTTTAACACCGCTCTTAATTGATTGATTGGTAGAATGACGTTTGCATTTTATGCTTAAATTGTTTTGCAAAGTGGTTTCGACTGTTTAGACCACTTACTAAATTACGATTTGTTTAATCGTGCCATTTCATAACATAACCGTGTAAATAAAGGTATGAAACTCATCGCTTCAGAGAGAAGTTGCATGTGTTTGACTTAAACAATCTTATTGAAAAAAGATGCATGACATATTTTGAAAATATTGTAGATTTAGTGGATTGATAGGTTATTAAACATATCAGACATACAGTGTACAGTCTTTTTTATTCACATCTGACTTGGTTTAACCTAGATGGTGCATTGTTTTAAAACTCGGTTATTTGAATGGAAAGTGTGTTTGTTCTGTATATTTTTGGGATAACTAATTTTTTAGGAGTAATGAACAATTGAAAGTATGTACCCAAATTTAAGCCACGTGGGTATAATATTGTGAAACGCCTGCGAATTATGTATCGTTCATTGGTACCATCTTCTGTTCTTAGCGCCAACTCCATAGCATTGGCTCCCGCGCTTTTCACAAATGCAAACACATCTAGTAGATTGGCAACGTACGGAATACTACGGACTACCGTTAGTGCCATCGTTACACATAAAAACCAAGAGGGCGACAATGCAATGGTGCAATAGTACGATGGGGACAATCCGATAGTGCGATGGCGACAATGCGATAGTACGATGGCGACAATGCGACAAAGCCATAGTAAGATGGCGACAATGCGATAGTCATCGTACTGTCTCATCGTATTATTACATTGTCGCTATCGTACTATTGCACTATCGCATTGTCGCCCTCTGGATTTTAATGTGTAACCACGATGGCCTTAACGGTATTCCGTAGCAATGCTTTTGCTTGAATGTGTTGAACGCAACTGTTCGATGTCATTACTGAATACTGATATAAAATGTGGACTTTGTTCTTCACACAGGCAAAATAAGCGATCCGCAGCTTTGATTTTCAACACAACTTATAAAGGTCTGCAAGTTTCCAACTTGGTTGCGATTCTTTGGTTCAAAACTGCACCATGTTGTAACTTATAAAGCTCCTCACGTTTCAAAATTTGGTTGTATATTTGTGTGCATTAATTGATCAATTAATATTCGCAGAATCGCACTGCATTGTCCACTTTTTCAATTAAGACGAAATCTGTTTAAAATATATAAAAAAATAAATAAACATAATCACTTTTCAACAACTTCTGTTTCCTACAACATGAGCGTCAAAGTCAGAAATTAAACAAAAATTTAACAACATCATGGTTATCGAAACGTGAAACGTGGAACCTTCGACGGACCATTTATATCTATAATCGCCCCTGTGGTAGATGAGCATCTGTAAGCAAAAAAGGAAAGATTTCCATGTGCTTGGTGTTCCTAGCATAAGTGACGATAACATGATGTTTTGGACATTGTGGCACGATGCCCGGGTTTCGCGCACGAAGCCTTCATATGCAGTTATTCTAATGCTGCAATGTATGTATGCGAAAAAAACACTTTGCGAAGTGTGTGCTTACTTTGAGACAGTGGATACCCCCTGCAGCCCAATCTGTTAACTCCTTTGACAAGACCGGGCATAGAGCGAATTGACTTAAAAGTGTTGCTCACAAAAAACGTCTTTAAATAAGAACTGGCTCGGTATTTTATGTATGTTTTCTTAAATTAGTTTACACTTTATTTAATAAAAAATATTTTTGTTGTAAGACAAAGTAAAAATATGTTACTTGATAAACTAATGTAACTTGATATATTATATACAAAAAACTTCATTAAATAAGAAATGTCTCAGCAGTTTATTTACATTTACTTAAATCAGTTCACACAAGATTTTATTAAACATATTTTTTTGTAAGACAAAGTATATGTATGTAAATTGATAAATTGTAAACATATACATAATATATATATATTAGACACAATAAATAGTACATTTTAGTGGCACATTACACAAAATACATACATATTCTAATGGCTATCGTTATAACCCCAGTCCTATGGTATGATAATCCCGTGTTTTTACATTCAATACACAATGCGAAAAATTCTAAATGTTATGAACAAAACAAATAACACAAAAATTAAGTTAACAACACGATCAATTATGTTGACGGTTATTTTTTGCAAAGAACAGACAATCAGAGAAAAAAGTAAAAACTCCGATTTTTTTTTAAAAACAAACAACCAAATGGGAAAAGCATTGAGTTAAACAATTATTTAACTGTACTGCATACAAATTCCATGGAAAAAACAATTTTTGTGAAATAAAGCTCATGGCAGAGTGCCGTCTAAACAAAACAAAAACAATTACGGTCCGCATAAAAAATGGTCGAATGGATTTATGGACACAAAAAAACATTTTTACATCTTACAATTTTAATTAAATTTTTAACATGTTGTAGTTAAGTGCTGTTCATAAAATTCCAATTAAAGACACTGACACTATGCTAACAGATTTCTGAGCATTATTATGATGTTCGTTTTGAAGTTGAGTGTAAAACTTGTGTTTCTGCTCAATATTTCTAAACACCAGAAACACATTAGTTTGACATTAAATTCTTGCTCTTTGTGGCTGTTTAAATTTATCAATGGTATCCCATTTGATCTTTTAAGAAAAATGAAGTGAGTTAATTTTGTAGAAGTGATCAAACCGGGTCTACACATGTAGACGCGGGAGGACTTCATAAACTTCAAAATACACACAAACACGCACACACTGTTTTGGTTGCCCAGCTCATTTAGATTTAATCTAGTAACATTGATCGAATGGAATAAGTTGCATATTGACCAATAAAAAAGCAAAGTACAAGTACAAAAACGACAAAGAAATGTCATAATTTATAAAGACTAAGAGGTTGTCTGACAATAGTGTTTTATGCAGCATATCAGTTTTGGTAAACAGGAATAATTAATATTCCTCCCCCCCCCCCCCCAANCCTCCAAAAAACAAAAGCCATCAACAAAACACATCCTAATTAGTGTTTTGTAAAACAATGATACTGTTTGTTTCGAAATAAGTATGTTTTGATAGGACCATATATATGAAGTGAAAACTTACAACAGTGTGTGTTATTTGCTCAATGTGAGAGATTTTAATGCGTTACCTCTGTGCACATATCATCTTTTTTCCATATTTTTAAATTAACAATACTGTTATGGGTTAGTTCAATGTATATTCTAATTACATGCACTGTATACACAGATATATTCACTTATCAGTATCAAACCAAATCCTTATAGATGAACATTACAAGTTATAAACGGCTAAAATATCTGAAAATATATCAACATGTACTTTGGGCATTTTTTCTTCATATCTTTCATTCACCCCACCCATTTTATTTGTCTGATATACCACAATTATGGATCATATTCACATTAAATACTATATCATAATATTTATAAGTCTCGTTGTTGTGTATAAATGAAGTTTGCATAATAATTACATCTAAACTGCTTTTTCGGTACAAATTAAAACATGTCTTAATCCAAATAAAACTATTTTTTTTGTAAAGATCGTTCGTGTTTTTAATAATGTTTTTCATTAAATGTATTCTATTTTACACACAAAAAAACGTATTTGTTTTATGAGACTTGTATGTTATCAATTGCTTTAATTTAAAAAAACTGACCAAAATCGTTGAAATTACATGTTGTTTGTGTTATTTGTGAAAACACGATACTTTCTAGGCTTTTGGGTGGCCATCTTGGTGGCCATCTTGGATTTAGACCCCGTGGGAACACAAGTGTTTGTGGGAACAAAGGTTTTCCTATACCACAGACAATGTAGAACATCATCAACATATTTAATTAAAACCTTCCAATCATGCACATTGAGCCCACATTTCTACTTGTGCTTAATGTGAGAGATGTAAGTGCCCTTTATTGATAAATGAATTTTTTTCTTGATATTTACTATTATCAGATAAATGTATTTTATGTTTAAAAACAATAATCATGCTCTTATAAGTATCAAATGACACCCACATACATAAACATAACAAGTTAATAAAGGCTAGTATATCTCAAAATACACCAACATGCACATAAGGCCGTTTTTCTTTATATTTGTCATTTACCCGACCAACTTTTCTTGTATTATAAATCACAATTATTGGTAATATTCACATGAACTATTATATTATTATATTCCTTTGTCCCATAGGTGTGCATAAATGTAGTAAGGATGATAATTGAATCTAAATTGCTTTTCAGGTACAAATTGAAACATTTCATAAGCAAAAAAACACATGTTTTATGTACCTTTGTTCATGTATATAGTCATATTTTTCATTAAATGTATAATATTTCACCAAAAAAATGAATTTGTTTAATAAGAATAATATGTTCTGAATTGCTTAAATTAAAAAGCTTACCACAATTGCAGAAAATATATGCTGTTTGAGTAATTTGCGAATAAACGGTATTTTCAAGGTTTTTGGTCGGCCATCTTGGTGGCCATCTTGGATTTAGACCCCATGGGAACACCTTTTTTCTTGGGAACAAATTTTCTTTTACCCAAGATAATGTAGAACATTATTATATAATCAGTATATTTAAAAAAAATCCAATCATGAAACGTGGACCTCCGTTCCTACTAGACTATTAAGACATTTAATTGAATTTAATACGATTTTGGAAAACAAGAGTAAACTACAGATCCTCAAGATCATGATCAGTTTTTTAGAGATTTGCAACACACCCGAATAGGCTGTTGTAGGATTATTTCACGCTCATAAATGTTCTTTTTGTCAGCTGACTTTTATCTTTCATATCTAATCCAGGTTGGTGCGGATTATCACACCATAGATGAACTTCACATTATCAAATTATTTTAGTTAACCGTTAATAGATCTTTGAATTCATGGATAGAGAGACAAAAATAACCCGACTCCCAAATTTAAAAGTTTACAGTTTAACTTCATCGGCTTACATCACACGTGTCACCATTGATGACATAGATACAGAGTAACTGAGTAGTTTTTGATTTAGAGAAAATGTCAATTCCAAATTATTGGCATATAGTTTTGTAAAATGGGCTCAGATTCTTTTAACCAAGTCTGAAGATCTGTATGGTGGTCTAGATGAGACAAACAAAATATATTTTTGTCATGTTCGTATGTGAAGGTTTCACATGGGCACGTGTAGTTCTAAACGTGTGCATATGAAGGAAAATATATTTAGAATGTTACCTCCGTACCACCTTCAATGTTCCACAAATTTTATGCCCCCTCACTTTCCTCGCATATGAAGTGACGTTGTGCAAGCACCATATTGTGTGATTGATCTCTTTGATTGCTTTTAAGCAAAAACACTTGAGAATTAAATGATTTGGTGTCCACGTTTTTTACCTCCCAACAAACAAAGACTTAAGAGGGGGTTTTCAGAGTCATTCTGTCTGTCTGTCGACAAAAGTTTGTAGAGTGATCTATTTCCACATTTGTCATGATACACATGTATACAAGTGAAACTTGAAATAAGGCTAATTTTATTTAATTAAAAAAATGGTTGTTTTGTAGCCATATTTGTATGCCCCCCACCCTTTGAAGAAGGCTGCATATAGCAGTCGTATTGTCCATCTCTAGGTCTGTCAGACTGTTCCAACATTTCTGTTTCAGCCAGAACTTTGCCATATTATGATGGTTTGTAAAATAACTTAGTACACATGTAAACCATCATTAAATGATGTGTCCCGTGTAACAACTACCTCAAATATCAAGGTCACACTTAAGAGGTCAAAGATAAATATGGTTATTGAACAGCTTAAACATTTCTGTTGCAGTCTAAACTTTGCCATATATTGATGGATTTTAAAATGTCTTCCCACAATTGTAAACCATTATCTGACTACGTATCGTGTGTGATTACCGTCTCCCTACTTCAAAGGTCAAGGTTTCACCTAGAGGTCAAAGGTTAATTTTTAAAATGTCTTGGCACAATTATAAACCATTATCTGACTACGTATCGTGTGTGATAACCGTCTCCCTACTTAAAAAGGTCAAGGTCACAACTATAGGTCAAAGGGTTAATTTAAAAACGAAATTGGAATGAGGGGGGCATCTGTGCCCTTTCAAACATGTCTTGTTCATTAATTTGTGATGTGTTTTGTTTGTATTTTCATGTGTGTTTGACACAATCTTCCAAATTTGCAGATTTGACTCATTCCAGCATCTTCTGAAACATTGCAAATTCTCATCTGTAACCTGTTGCTGGTATCTATGCAGAAACATCTAGCTGCGGTAAGCTTTTTGTGTCCATAATTACGCATATGCAGTATGCGCAAACAACTTTTGCAGACCACAGTCCTTTAAACTATGACCATGAAGAATTGTATTGCCCGAATGATTGCTTTATACTCCGAAGAACACATTTCATTTCTCCTCATAAATGTGTTCACATTAGTCCATACTTTAAATATATGTCCAAGCATTTTTGCAGAATTGTACACATGTTCAAAGTCTACTATTAATAACGCTTTACACAGGATGATCCCTTAACACTGATGTATCAGGTCCCTTTGAGTACACTCAATGGCAGAACAATACAGATTTGTATGACTCTTATTGCAATATAATGTATCACTAACAACTGATGAGCCTATGAGTCTCAGGTCAAGGTCACAATTTAAGGCTGGCTTTGAAAAAAACTTTCTAGAGCCACTTGCCCTGACAATCAACTCCCTCTGCGGTTTAATCTACTCTTCCTGCATGTTGTATGAAAATAAGCAACCAGGACATTTTTCTTAACTTAAACTGTCATGACTTTAGGATGCACAATACCCTTTTATAGCCACCAATGTGAATTGGCCACGGACGAATTCTTAAATAAAAATAATTTTGTGCAAATAATGAGTGTTTAAATAATAGTGATAGTCAGATTTGAAATGTGGTTGTTTTATTGAATGTTTATAAACTGTGAGCTTTTGCTAATGGTTACAAGCCTGTTACAGGAAGTTAGAATCACACAATTCGCTAACAGGCGTATTGCTAGCTCTAGCGCCATTTTGTGACTAAATTTAAAAGAGCCTATGTACATTTCAATGTTGTTGACAATTTAATCCTTCCCCCCTCAATATCCCCTGTTGAATATTAGTTATTGGGAAGTTAAGCATGTGAAAATATGGTAGGATTTGCAGAAAATTGGCAGTTTGTTGTGAAAAAATGGCTGAAATGGGCTGGGAAGCAAGATGAATTTAGCTCCAAAAGTTCTGAATTGCTGAACAATGTCCTTGATGGGACAGGAAATGTTGGAAAGCATGTGATTTTCAACGAGCTGGTACATTAGTTTACAGGGTCTGCGTACTACAAAGGTGTGTGACTTGGAGGTCCCTTCATGTTCATTTTGAACACCATGGAAGTGTTTTGCATGTGACTTTGCAGTGGTTTCGAGCTTGCATGTTTTTCAGCTGGTCATTCTGAGTATATTTTCACTCTTTTGCAGCAGGTGATCTGCCTTCACACAATCAGTTGTCATCTGTTGGGGACATCTGGGTCAGCGACTTGTGCTCAGCAGCTCCGATTTAGTACAACAGGGCTGTACAGTGCTTGCAGTCTGATTGTTACTCCTTCTATTGTTGACCAGTATGTGCATTCAGTAAATTATTACGCATGTTTATCTTTTTTGGTGACTAGGGTACATTAAAAGCATTCTTGTTCATTGTTTGGTTTAAATACTAGGTTTAATAGAATTAATCAAAGCACTTGGTGGCA